>JAKUCM010004216.1:0-24287 GCA_023374145.1 Lepidium sativum
CCTCACAGGCTCCAAAACAGACAACTAAACAAGAGAAGCCTAAACCCTTTGTCCCTCATCCTTTTAAACCTCAATTACCTTTTCCACGTAGTTTTAAAAAGGCGTAACATAAAGGTATAATGCTGTTTTTGACAAGCAAATGATGAATATCGAGGTAAAGATACGTGTTTTGGATGTTTTCAGGCTAATGCCTCCTTATCAGAAATTTTCAAAAGATGTTGTAAAACAAAGAATTCAATAGGTTGAAGCAATGGTTATGTTTACTACATAATTGACTAATATATTCGCCGACGTACATTCTAAGATTGCCTCATCTTATAACGATTGTAATTTTAAGCTCGAGGCACATAATGCAAGACTTACCTATGTTAAGAGTCAACAAGATTCATCCCCTATAGTGAAAACTGTTGGGCAACTCCTTGGGAAATTAGTGCAAAATCC
Source organism: Lepidium sativum (assembly GCA_023374145.1). Classification (NCBI taxonomy): domain Eukaryota; kingdom Viridiplantae; phylum Streptophyta; class Magnoliopsida; order Brassicales; family Brassicaceae; genus Lepidium; species Lepidium sativum. The sequence goes on from JAKUCM010004216.1 coordinate 442, forward strand.
CAAGAAATATCACGCTAACGCCATCACTCTTCGAAAAGGGTGTGAACTAGTTATTCGAGTCGAGAACGAAGAGACATTCAAGTTTGGGTTTATAACCTTCGCCAAGATAAGGCTGAATAAATTAAGAAACTGCCACCACAGTTGACACTCGAGCAAGACACTCAAGATACACCATATTGAGTGTTGTCCTCACAGGCTCCAAAACAGACAACTAAACAAGAGAAGCCTAAACCCTTTGTCCCTCATCCTTTTAAACCTCAATTACCTTTTCCACGTAGGTTTAGAAAGGCGTAACATAAAGGTATAATGCTCTTTTTGACATGCAAATAATGAATATCGAGGTAAAGATACGTATTTTGGATGTTTTCAGGCTAATGCCTCATTATCAGAAATTTTCGAAAGATGTTGTAAAACAAAGAATTCAATAGGTTGAAGCAATGGTTATGTTTACTACATAATTGACTAATATATTCGCCGACGTACATTCTAAGATTGCCTCATCTTACAACGATTGTAATTGTAAGCTCGAGACACTTAATGCAAGACTTATCTATGTTAAGAGTCAAAAAGATTCCTCCCCTATAGTGAAAACTGTTGGGCAACTCCTTGGGAAATTAGTGCAAAATCCCAAGAAATATCACGCTAACGCCATGACTCTTCGAAGTGGGTGTGAACTAGTTATTCGAGTCGATAACGAAAGAGACATTCAAGTTTGGGTGGATAACCTTCGCCAAGATAAGGCTTAATAGATTAAGAAACTGCCACCAGAGGTGACACTCGAGCAAGACACTCGAGATACACCATCTTGAGTGTTGTCCTCACAGGCTCCAAAACAGACAACTAAACAAGAGAAGCCTAAACCCTTTGTCCCTCATCCTTTTAAACCTCAATTACCTTTTCCACGTAGTTTTAAAAAGGCGTAACATAAAGGTATAATGCTCTTTTTGACAAGCAAATGACGAATATCGAGGTAAAGATACCTAATTTGGATGTTTTCAGGCTAATCCCTCCTTATCAGAAATTTTTGAAAGATGTTGTAAAACAAAGAATTCAATAGGTTGAAGCAATAGTTATGTTTACTACATAATTGACTAATATATTCGCCGACTTACATTCTAAGATTGCCTCATCTTACAACGATTGTAATTGTAAGCTCGAGACACATAATGCAAGACTTATCTATGTTAAGAGTCAACAAGATTCCTCCCCTATAGTGAAAACTGTTGGGCAACTCCTTGGGAAATTAGTGTAAAATCCCAAGAAATATCACGCTAACGCCATCACTCTTCGAAGTGGGTGTGAACTAGTTATTCGAGTCGAGAACGAAAGAGACATTCAAGTTTAGGTGGATAACCTTCGCCAAGATAAGGCTTAAGAAACTGCCACCAGAGGTGACACTCGAGATACACCATCTTGAGTGTTGTCCTCACAGGCTCCAAAATGAACAACTACACAAGAGAAGCCTAAACCCTTTGTCCCTCATCCTCTTAAACCTCAATTACCTTTTCCAAGTAGGTTTAACAAGGCATAACATAAAGGTATAAGGCTGTTTTTGACAAGCAAATGATGAATATCGAGGTAAAGATACGTGTTTTGGATGTTTTCAGGCTAATGCCTCCTTATCAGAAATTTTCGAAAGATGTTGTAAAACAAAGAATTCAATAGGTTGAAGCAATGGTTATGTTTACTACATAATTGACTAATATATTCGCCGACGTACATTCTAAGATTGCCTCATCTTACAACGATTGTAATTTTAAGCTCGAGGCACATAATGCAAGACTTACCTATGTTAAGAGTCAACAAGATTCATCCCCTATAGTGAAAACTGTTGGGCAACTCCTTGGGAAATTAGTGCAAAATCCCAAGAAATATCACGCTAACGCCATCACTCTTCGAAGTGGGTGTGAACTAGTTATTCGAGTCGAGAACGAAGAGACATTCAAGTTTGGGTTTATAACCTTCGCCAAGATAAGGCTGAATAAATTAAGAAACTGCCACCACAGTTGACACTCGAGCAAGACACTCGAGATACACCATATTGAGTGTTGTCCTCACAGGCTCCAAAACAGACAACTAAACAAGAGAAGCCTAAACCCTTTGTCCCTCATCCTTTTAAACCTCAATTACCATTTCCACGTAGGTTTAGAAAGGCGTAACATAAAGGTATAGTGCTCTTTTTGACATGCAAATAATAAATATCGAGGTAAAGATACGTATTTTGGATGTTTTCAGGCTAATGCCTCCTTATCAGAAATTTTCGAAAGATGTTGTAAAACAAAGAATTCAATAGGTTGAAGCAATGGTTATGTTTACTACATAATTGATTAATATATTCGCCGACGTACATTTTAAGATTGCCTCATCTTACAACGATTGTAATTGTAAGCTCGAGACACTTAATGCAAGACTTATCTATGTTAAGAGTCAACAAGATTCCTCCCCTATAGTGAAAACTGTTGGGCAACTCCTTGGGAAATTAGTGCAAAATCCCAAGAAATATCACGCTAACGCCATCACTCTTCGAAGTGGGTGTGAACTAGTTATTCGAGTCGATAACGAAAGAGACATTCAAGTTTGGGTGGATAACCTTCGCCAAGATAAGGCTTAATAGATTAAGAAACTGCCACCAGAGGTGACACTCGAGCAAGACACTCGAGATACACCCTCTTGAGTGTTGTCCTCACAGGCTCCAAAACTGACAACTAAATAAGAGAAGCCTAAACCCTTTGTCCCTCATCCTTTTAAACCTCAATTACCTTTTCCACGTAGTTTTAAAAAGGCGTAACATAAAGGTATAATGCTCTTTTTGACATTGAAACAATGAATATCGAGGTAAAGATACAAATTTTGGATGTTTTAAGGCTAATGCCTCCTTATCAGCAATTTTCGAAAGATGTTGTAAAACAAAGAATTCAATAGGTTGAAGAAATGGTTATGTTTACTACATAATTGACTAATATATTCGCCGACTTACATTCTAAGATTGCCTCATCTTACAACGATTGTAATTGTAAGCTCGAGACACTTAATGCAAGACTTATCTATGTTAAGAGTCAACAAGATTCCTCCGCTATAGTGAAAACTGTTGGGCAACTCCTTGGGAAATTAGTGCAAAATCCCAAGAAATATCACGCTAACGCCATCACTCTTCGAAGTGGGTGTGAACTAGTTATTCGAGTCGAGAACGAAAGAGACATTCAAGTTTGGGTGGATATCCTTCGCCAAGATAAGGCTGAATAGATTAAGAAACTGCCACCAGAATTGACACTCGAGCAAGACACTCGAGATACACCATATTGAGTGTTGTCCTCACAGGCTCCAAAACAGACAACTAAACAAGAGAAGCCTAAACCCTTTGTCCCTCATCTTTTTAAACCTCAATTACCTTTTCCACGTAGGTTTAGAAAGGTGTAACATAAAGGTATAATGCTCTTTTTGACATGCAAATAATGAATATCGAGGTAAAGATACGTATTTTGGATGTTTTAAGGCTAATGCCTCCTTATCAGCAATTTTCGAAAGATGTAGTAAAACAAAGAATTCAATAGGTTGAAGAAATGGTTATGTTTACTACATAATCGACTAATATATTCGCCGACTTACATTCTAAGATTGCCTCATCTTACAACGATTGTAATTGTAAGCTCGAGACACATAATGCAAGACTTATCTATGTTAAGAGTCAACAAGATTCCTCCCCTATAGTGAAAACTGTCGGGCAACTCCTTGGGAAATTAGTGCAAAATCCCAAAGAAATATCACGCTAACGCCATCACTCTTCGAAGTGGGTGTGAACTAGTTATTCGAGTCGAGAACGAAAGAGACATTCAAGTTTAGGTGGATAACCTTCGCCAAGATAAGGCTTAATAGATTAAGAAACTGCCACCAGAGGTGACACTCGAGATACACCATCTTGAGTATTGTCGTCACAGGCTCCAAAATGAACAACTACACAAGAGAAGCCTAAACCCTTTGTCCCTCATCCTCTTAAACCTCAATTACCTTTTCCAAGTAGGTTTAACAAGGCATAACATAAAGGTATAAGGCTGTTTTTGACAAGCAAATGACGGATATCGAGGTAAAGATATGTATTTTGGATGTTTTCAGGCTAATGCCTCCTTATCAGAAATTTTCGAAAGATGTTGTAAAACAAAGAATTCAATAGGTTGAAGCAATGATTATGTTTACTACATAATTGACTAATATATTCGCCGACGTACATTCTAAGATTGCCTCATCTTACAACGATTGTAATTGTAAGCTCGAGACAAATAATGCAAGACTTATCTATGTTAAGAGTCAACAAGATTCCTCCGCTATAGTGAAAACTGTTGGGCAACTCCTTGGGAAATTAGTGCAAAATCCCAAGAAATATCACGCTAACGCCATCACTCTTCGAAGTGGGTGTGAACTAGTTATTCGAGTCGATAACGAATGAGACATTCAAGTTTGGGTGGATAACCTTCGCCAAGATAAGGCTTAATAGATTAAGAAACTGCCACCAGAGGTGACACTCGAGCAAGACACGCGAGATACACCATCTTGAGTGTTGTCCTCACAGGCTCCAAAACAGACAACTAAACAAGAGAAGCCTAAACCCTTTGTCCCTCATCCTTTTAAATCTCCATTACCTTTTCCACGTAGGTTTAAAAAGGCGTAACATAAAGGTATAATGCTCTTTTTGACAAGCAAATGACGAATATCGAGGTAAAGATATTTATTTTGGATGTTTTCAGGCTAATGCCTCCTTATCAAAAATTTTCGAAAGATGTTGTAAAACAAAGAATTCAATAGGTTGAAGCAATGGTTATGTTTACTACATAATTGACTAATATATTCGCCGACGTACATTCTAAGATTGCCTCATCTTACAACGATTGTAATTGTAAGCTCGAGACACATAATGCAAGACTTATCTATGTTAAGAGTCAACAAGATTCCTCCCCTATAGTGAAAACTGTTGGGCAACTCCTTGGGAAATTAGTGTAAAATCCCAAGAATTATCACGCTAACGCCATCACTCTTCGAAGTGGGTGTGAACTAGTTATTCGAGTCGAGAACGAAAGAGACATTCAAGTTTAGGTGGATAACCTTCGCCAAGATAAGGCTTAATATATTAAGAAACTGCCACCAGAGGTGACACTCGAGATACACCATCTTGAGTGTTGTCCTCACAGGCTCCAAAATGAACAACTACACAAGAGAAGCCTAAACCCTTTGTCCCTCATCCTCTTAAACCTCAATTACCTTTTCCAAGTAGGTTTAACAAGGCATAACATAAAGGTATAAGGCTGTTTTTGACAAGAAAATGATGAATATCGAGGTAAAGATACGTGTTTTGGATGTTTTCAGGCTAATGCCTCCTTATCAGAAATTTTCGAAAGATGTTGTAAAACAAAGAATTCAATAGGTTGAAGCAATGGTTATGTTTACTACATAATTGACTAATATATTCGCCGACGTACATTCTAAGATTGCCTCATCTTACAACGATTGTAATTTTAAGCTCGAGGCACATAATGCAAGACTTACCTATGTTAAGAGTCAACAAGATTCATCCCCTATAGTGAAAACTGTTGGGCAACTCCTTGGGAAATTAGTGCAAAATCCCAAGAAATATCACGCTAACGCCATCACTCTTCGAAGTGGGTGTGAACTAGTTATTCGAGTCGAGAACGAAGAGACATTCAAGTTTGGGTTTATAACCTTCGCCAAGATAAGGCTGAATAAATTAAGAAACTGCCACCACAGTTGACACTCGAGCAAGACACTCGAGATACACCATATTGAGTGTTGTCCTCACAGGCTCCAAAACAGACAACTAAACAAGAGAAGCCTAAACCCTTTGTCCCTCATCCTTTTAAACCTCAATTACCTTTTCCACGTAGGTTTAGAAAGGCGTAACATAAAGGTATAGTGCTCTTTTTGACATGCAAATAATGAATATCGAGGTAAAGATACGTATTTTGGATGTTTTCAGGCTAATGCCTCCTTATCAGAAATTTTCGAAAGATGTTGTAAAACAAAGAATTCAATAGGTTGAAGCAATGGTTATGTTTACTACATAATTGATTAATATATTCGCCGACGTACATTTTAAGATTGCCTCATCTTACAACGATTGTAATTGTAAGCTCGAGACACTTAATGCAAGACTTATCTATGTTAAGAGTCAACAAGATTCCTCCCCTATAGTGAAAACTGTTGGGCAACTCCTTGGGAAATTAGTGCAAAATCCCAAGAAATATCACGCTAACGCCATCACTCTTCGAAGTGGGTGTGAACTAGTTATTCGAGTCGATAACGAAAGAGACATTCAAGTTTGGGTGGATAACCTTCGCCAAGATAAGGCTTAATAGATTAAGAAACTGCCACCAGAGGTGACACTCGAGCAAGACACTCGAGATACACCCTCTTGAGTGTTGTCCTCACAGGCTCCAAAACTGACAACTAAATAAGAGAAACCTAAACCCTTTGTCCCTCATCCTTTTAAACCTCAATTACCTTTTCCACGTAGTTTTTAAAAAGGCGTAACATAAAGGTATAATGCTCTTTTTGACATGCAAATAATGAATATCGAGGTAAAGATACGTATTTTGGATGTTTTAAGGCTAATGCCTCCTTATCAGCAATTTTCGAAAGATGTTGTAAAACAAAGAATTCAATAGGTTGAAGAAATGGTTATGTTTACTACATAATTGACTAATATATTCGCCGACTTACATTCTAAGATTGCCTCATCTTACAACGATTGTAATTGTAAGCTCGAGACACTTAATGCAAGACTTATCTATGTTAAGAGTCAACAAGATTCCTCCCCTATAGTGAAAACTGTTGGGCAACTCCTTGGGAAATTAGTGCAAAATCCCAAGAAATATCACGCTAACGCCATCACTCTTCGAAGTGGGTGTGAACTAGTTATTCGAGTCGAGAACGAAAGAGACATTCAAGTTTGGGTGGATATCCTTCGCCAAGATAAGGCTGAATAGATTAAGAAACTGCCACCAGAATTGACACTCGAGCAAGACACTCGAGATACACCATATTGAGTGTTGTCCTCACAGGCTCCAAAACAGACAACTAAACAAGAGAAGCCTAAACCCTTTGTCCCTCATCTTTTTAAACCTCAATTACCTTTTCCACGTAGGTTTAGAAAGGTGTAACATAAAGGTATAATGCTCTTTTTGACATGCAAATAATGAATATCGAGGTAAAGATACGTATTTTGGATGTTTTAAGGCTAATGCCTCCTTATCAGCAATTTTCGAAAGATGTAGTAAAACAAAGAATTCAATAGGTTGAAGAAATGGTTATGTTTACTACATAATCGACTAATATATTCGCCGACTTACATTCTAAGATTGCCTCATCTTACAACGATTGTAATTGTAAGCTCGAGACACATAATGCAAGACTTATCTATGTTAAGAGTCAACAAGATTCCTCCCCTATAGTGAAAACTTTTGGGCAACTCCTTGGGAAATTAGTGCAAAATCCCAAGAAATATCACGCTAACGCCATCACTCTTCGAAGTGGGTGTGAACTAGTTATTCGAGTCGAGAACGAAAGAGACATTCAAGTTTAGGTGGATAACCTTCGCCAAGATAAGGCTTAATAGATTAAGAAACTGCCACCAGAGGTGACACTCGAGATACACCATCTTGAGTATTGTCGTCACAGGCTCCAAAATGAACAACTACACAAGAGAAGCCTAAACCCTTTGTCCCCTCATCCTCTTAAACCTCAATTACCTTTTCCAAGTAGGTTTAACAAGGCATAACATAAAGGTATAAGGCTGTTTTTGACAAGCAAATGACGGATATCGAGGTAAAGATATGTATTTTGGATGTTTTCAGGCTAATGCCTCCTTATCAGAAATTTTCGAAAGATGTTGTAAAACAAAGAATTCAATAGGTTGAAGCAATGATTATGTTTACTACATAATTGACTAATATATTCGCCGACGTACATTCTAAGATTGCCTCATCTTACAACGATTGTAATTGTAAGCTCGAGACAAATAATGAAAGACTTATCTATGTTAAGAGTCAACAAGATTCCTCCGCTATAGTGAAAACTGTTGGGCAACTCCTTGGGAAATTAGTGCAAAATCCCAAGAAATATCACGCTAACGCCATCACTCTTCGAAGTGGGTGTGAACTAGTTATTCGAGTCGATAACGAAAGAGACATTCAAGTTTGGGTGGATAACCTTCGCCAAGATAAGGCTTAATAGATTAAGAAACTGCCACCAGAGGTGACACTCGAGCAAGACACGCGAGATACACCATCTTGAGTGTTGTCCTCACAGGCTCCAAAACAGACAACTAAACAAGAGAAGCCTAAACCCTTTGTCCCTCATCCTTTTAAACCTCAATTACCTTTTCCACGTAGTTTTAAAAAGGCGTAACATAAAGGTATAATGCTCTTTTTGACATGCAAATAATGAATATCGAGGTAAAGATACGTATTTTGGATGTTTTCAGGCTAATGCCTCATTATCAGAAATTTTCGAAAGATGTTGTAAAACAAAGAATTCAATAGGTTGAAGCAATGGTTATGTTTACTACATAATTGACTAATATATTCGCCGACTTACATTCTAAGATTGCCTCATCTTACAAAAATTGTAATTGTAAGCTCGAGACACATAATGCAAGACTTATCTATGTTAAGAGTCAACAAGATTCCTCCCCTATAGTGAAAACTGTTGGGCAACTCCTTGGGAAATTAGTGTAAAATCCCAAGAAATATCACGCTAACGCCATCACTCTTCGAAGTGGGTGTGAACTAGTTATTCGAGTCGAGAACGAAAGAGACATTCAAGTTTAGGTGGATAACCTTCGCCAAGATAAGGCTTAATATATTAAGAAACTGCCACCAGAGGTGACACTCGAGATACACCATCTTGAGTGTTGTCCTCACAGGCTCCAAAATGAACAACTACACAAGAGAAGCCTAAACCCTTTGTCCCTCATCCTCTTAAACCTCAATTACCTTTTCCAAGTAGGTTTAACAAGGCATAACATAAAGGTATAAGGCTGTTTTTGACAAGAAAATGATGAATATCGAGGTAAAGATACGTGTTTTGGATGTTTTCAGGCTAATGCCTCCTTATCAGAAATTTTCGAAAGATGTTGTAAAACAAAGAATTCAATAGGTTGAAGCAATGGTTATGTTTACTACATAATTGACTAATATATTCGCCGACATACATTCTAAGATTGCCTCATCTTACAACGATTGTAATTTTAAGCTCGAGGCACATAATGCAAGACTTACCTATGTTAAGAGTCAACAAGATTCATCCCCTATAGCGAAAACTGTTGGGCAACTCCTTGGGAAATTAGTGCAAAATCCCAAGAAATATCACGCTAACGCCATCACTCTTCGAAGTGGGTGTGAACTAGTTATTCGAGTCGAGAACGAAGAGACATTCAAGTTTGGGTTTATAACCTTCGCCAAGATAAGGCTGAATAAATTAAGAAACTGCCACCACAGTTGACACTCGAGCAAGACACTCGAGATACACCATATTGAGTGTTGTCCTCACAGGCTCCAAAACAGACAACTAAACAAGAGAAGCCTAAACCCTTTGTCCCTCATCCTTTTAAACCTCAATTACCTTTTCCACGTAGGTTTAGAAAGGCGTAACATAAAGGTATAATGCTCTTTTTGACATGCAAATAGTGAATATCGAGGTAAAGATACGTATTTTGGATGTTTTCAGGCTAATGCCTCATTATCAGAAATTTTCGAAAGATGTAAAACAAAGAATTCAATAGGTTGAAGCAATGGTTATGTTTACTACATAATTGACTAATATATTCGCCGACGTACATTCTAAGATTGCCTCATCTTACAACGATTGTAATTGTAAGCTCGAGACACTTAATGCAAGACTTATCTATGTTAAGAGTCAACAAGATTCCTCCCCTATAGTGAAAACTGTTGGGCAACTCCTTGGGAAATTAGTGCAAAATCCCAAGAAATATCACGCTAACGCCATCACTCTTCGAACTGGGTGTGAACTAGTTATTCGAGTCGATAACGAAAGAGACATTTAAGTTTGGGTGGATAACCTTCGCCAAGATAAGGCTTAATAGATTAAGAAACTGCCACCAGAGGTGACACTCGAGCAAGACACTCGAGATACACCATCTTGAGTGTTGTCCTCACAGGCTCCAAAACAGACAACTAAACAAGAGAAGCCTAAACCCTTTGTCCCAAAGAGAGAGAAACCTCAATTACCTTTTCCACGTAGTTTTAAAAAGGCGTAACATAAAGGTATAATGCTCTTTTTGACAAGCAAATGACGAATATCGAGGTAAAGATACCTAATTTGGATGTTTTCAGGCTAATCCCTCCTTATCAGAAATTTTTGAAAGATGTTGTAAAACAAAGAATTCAATAGGTTGAAGCAATAATTATGTTTACTACATAATTGACTAATATATTCGCCGACTTACATTCTAAGATTGCCTCATCTTACAACGATTGTAATTGTAAGCTCTAGACACATAATACAAGACTTATCTATGTTAAGAGTCAACAAGATTCCTCCGCTATAGTGAAAACTGTTGGGCAACTCCTTGGGAAATTAGTGCAAAATCCCAAGAAATATCACGCTAACGCCATCACTGTTCAAAGTGGGTGTGAACTAGTTATTCGAGTCGATAACGAAAGAGACATTCAAGTTTGGGTGGATAACCTTCGCCAAGATAAGGCTTAATAGATTAAGAAACTGCCACCAGAGGTGACACTCGAGCAAGACACTCGAGATACACCATCTTGAGTGTTGTCCTCACAGGCTCCAAAACAGACAACTAAACAAGAGAAGCCTAAACCCTTTGTCCCTCATCCTTTTAAACCTCAATTACCTTTTCCACGTAGTTTTAAAAAGGCGTAACATAAAGGTATAATGCTCTTTTTGACAAGCAAATGACGAATATCGAGGTAAAGATACCTAATTTGGATGTTTTCAGGCTAATCCCTCCTTATCAGAAATTTTTGAAAGATGTTGTAAAACAAAGAATTCAATAGGTTGAAGCAATAGTTATGTTTACTACATAATTGACTAATATATTCGCCGACTTACATTCTAAGATTGCCTAATCTTACAACGATTGTAATTGTAAGCTCGAGACACTTAATGCAAGACTTATCTATGTTAAGAGTCAACAAGATTCCTCCGCTATAGTGAAAACTGTTGGGCAACTCCTATGGAAATTAGTGCAAAATCCCAAGAAATATCACGCTAACGCCATCACACTTCGAAGTGGGTGTGAACTAGTTATTCGAGTCGATAACGAAAGAGACATTCAAGTTTGGGTGGATAACCTTCGCCAAGATAAGGCTTAATAGATTAAGAAACTGCCACCAGAGGTGACACTCGAGCAAGACACTCGAGATACACCATCTTGAGTGTTGTCCTCACAGGCTCCAAAACAGACAACTAAACAAGAGAAGCCTAAACCCTTTGTCCCTCATCCTTTTAAACCTCAATTACCTTTTCCACGTAGTTTTAAAAAGGCGTAACATAAAGGTATAATGCTCTTTTTGACAAGCAAATGATGAATATCGAGGTAAAGATACGTATTTTGGATGTTTTCAGGCTACTGCCTCCTTATCAGAAATTTTCGAAAGATGTTGTAAAACAAATAATTCAATAGGTTGAAGCAATGATTATGTTTACTACATAATTGACTAATATATTTGCCGACGTACATTCTAAGATTGCCTCATCTTACAACGATTGTAATTGTAAGCTCGAGACACATAATGCAAGACTTATCTATGTTAAGAGTCAACAAGATTCCTCCGCTATAGTGAAAACTGTTGGGCAACTCCTTGGGAAATTAGTGCAAAATCCCAAGAAATATCACGCTAACGCCATCACTCTTCGAAGTGGGTGTGAACTAGTTATTCGAGTCGATAACGAAAGAGACATTCAAGTTTGGGTGGATAACCTTCGCCAAGATAAGGCTTAATAGATTAAGAAACTGCCACCAGAGGTGACACTCGAGCAAGACACGCGAGATACACCATCTTGAGTGTTGTCCTCACAGGCTCCAAAACAGACAACTAAACAAGAGAAGCCTAAACCCTTTGTCCCTCATCCTCTTAAACCTCAATTACCTTTTCCAAGTAGGTTTAACAAGGCATAACATAAAGGTATAAGGCTGTTTTTGACAAGAAAATGATGAATATCGAGGTAAAGATACGTGTTTTGGATGTTTTCAGGCTAATGCCTCCTTATCAGAAATTTTCGAAAGATGTTGTAAAACAAAGAATTCAATAGGTTGAAGCAATGGTTATGTTTACTACATAATTGACTAATATATTCGCCGACATACATTCTAAGATTGCCTCATCTTACAACGATTATAATTTTAAGCTCGAGGCACATAATGCAAGACTTACCTATGTTAAGAGTCAACAAGATTCATCCCCTATAGTGAAAACTGTTGGGCAACTCCTTGGGAAATTAGTGCAAAATCCCAAGAAATATCACGCTAACGCCATCACTCTTCGAAGTGGGTGTGAACTAGTTATTCGAGTCGAGAACGAAGAGACATTCAAGTTTGGGTTTATAACCTTCGCCAAGATAAGGCTGAATACATTAAGAAACTGCCACCACAGTTGACACTCGAGCAAGACACTCGAGATACACCATATTGAGTGTTGTCCTCACAGGCTCCAAAACAGACAACTAAACAAGAGAAGCCTAAACCCTTTGTCCCTCATCCTTTTAAACCTCAATTACCTTTTCCACGTAGGTTTAGAAAGGCGTAACATAAAGGTATAATGCTCTTTTTGACATGCAAATAATGAATATCGAGGTAAAGATACGTATTTTGGATGTTTTCAGGCTAATGCCTCATTATCAGAAATTTTCGAAAGATGTTGTAAAACAAAGAATTCAATAGGTTGAAGCAATGGTTATGTTTACTACATAATTGACTAATATATTCGCCGACGTACATTCTAAGATTGCCTCATCTTACAACGATTGTAATTGTAAGCTCGAGACACTTAATGCAAGACTTATCTCTGTTAAGAGTCAACAAGATTCCTCCCCTATAGTGAAAACTGTTGGGCAACTCCTTTGGAAATTAGTGCAAAATCCCAAGAAATATAACGCTAACGCCATCACTCTTCGAACTGGGTGTGAACTAGTTATTCGAGTCGATAACGAAAGAGACATTTAAGTTTGGGTGGATAACCTTCGCCAAGATAAGGCTTAATAGATTAAGAAACTGCCACCAGAGGTGACACTCGAGCAAGACACTCGAGATACACCATCTTGAGTGTTGTCCTCACAGGCTCCAAAACAGACAACTAAACAAGAGAAGCCTAAACCCTTTGTCCCTCATCCTTTTAAACCTCAATTACCTTTTCCACGTAGTTTTAAAAAGGTGTAACATAAAGGTATAATGCTCTTTTTGACAAGCAAATGACGAATATCGAGGTAAAGATACCTAATTTGGATGTTTTCAGGCTAATCCCTCCTTATCAGAAATTTTTGAAAGATGTTGTAAAACAAAGAATTCAATAGGTTGAAGCAATAGTTATGTTTACCACATAATTGACTAATATATTCGCCGACTTACATTCTAAGATTGCCTCATCTTACAACGATTGTAATTGTAAGCTCTAGACACATAATACAAGACTTATCTATGTTAAGAGTCAACAAGATTCCTCCGCTATAGTGAAAACTGTTGGGCAACTCCTTGGGAAATTAGTGCAAAATCCCAAGAAATATCACGCTAACGCCATCACTCTTCAAAGTGGGTGTGAACTAGTTATTCGAGTCGATAACGAAAGAGACATTCAAGTTTGGGTGGATAACCTTCGCCAAGATAAGGCTTAATAGATTAAGAAACTGCCACCAGAGGTGACACTCGAGCAAGACACTCGAGATACACCATCTTGAGTGTTGTCCTCACAGGCTCCAAAACAGACAACTAAACAAGAGAAGCCTAAACCCTTTGTCCCTCATCCTTTTAAACCTCAATTACCTTTTCCACGTAGTTTTAAAAAGGCGTAACATAAAGGTATAATGCTCTTTTTGACAAGCAAATGACGAATATCGAGGTAAAGATACCTAATTTGGATGTTTTCAGGCTAATCCCTCCTTATCAGAAATTTTTGAAAGATGTTGTAAAACAAAGAATTCAATAGGTTGAAGCAATAGTTATGTTTACTACATAATTGACTAATATATTCGCCGACTTACATTCTAAGATTGCCTCATCTTACAACGATTGTAATTGTAAGCTCTAACACATAATACAAGACTTATCTATGTTAAGAGTCAACAAGATTCCTCCGCTATAGTGAAAACTGTTGGGCAACTCCTATGGAAATTAGTGCAAAATCCCAAGAAATATCACGCTAACGCCATCACTCTTCAAAGTGGGTGTGAACTAGTTATTCGAGTCGATAACGAAAGAGACATTCAAGTTTGGGTGGATAACCTTCGCCAAGATAAGGCTTAATAGATTAAGAAACTGCCACCAGAGGTGACACTCGAGCAAGACACTCGAGATACACCATCTTGAGTGTTGTCCTCACAGGCTCCAAAACAGACAACTAAACAAGAGAAGCCTAAACCCTTTGTCCCTCATCCTTTTAAACCTCAATTACCTTTTCCACGTAGTTTTAAAAAGGCGTAACATAAAGGTATAATGCTCTTTTTGACATGCAAATAATGAATATCGAGGTAAAGATACGTATTTTGGATGTTTTCAGGCTAATGCCTCATTATCAGAAATTTTCGAAAGATGTTGTAAAACAAAGAATTCAATAGGTTGAAGCAATGGTTATGTTTACTACATAATTGACTAATATATTCGCCGACGTACATTCTAAGATTGCCTCATCTTACAACGATTGTAATTGTAAGCTCGAGACACTTAATGCAAGACTTATCTATGTTAAGAGTCAACAAGATTCCTCCCCTATAGTGAAAACTGTTGGGCAACTCCTTGGGAAATTAGTGCAAAATCCCAAGAAATATCACGCTAACGCCATCACTCTTCGAACTGGGTGTGAACTAGTTATTCGAGTCGATAACGAAAGAGACATTTAAGTTTGGGTGGATAACCTTCGCCAAGATAAGGCTTAATAGATTAAGAAACTGCCACCAAAGGTGACACTCGAGCAAGACACTCGAGATACACCATCTTGAGTGTTGTCCTCACAGGCTCCAAAACAGACAACTAAACAAGAGAAGCCTAAACCCTTTGTCCCTCATCCTTTTAAACCTCAATTACCTTTTCCACGTAGTTTTAAAAAGGCGTAACATAAAGGTATAATGCTCTTTTTGACAAGCAAATGACGAATATCGAGGTAAAGATACCTAATTTGGATGTTTTCAGGCTAATCCCTCCTTATCAGAAATTTTTGAAAGATGTTGTAAAACAAAGAATTCAATAGGTTGAAGCAATAGTTATGTTTACTACATAATTGACTAATATATTCGCCGACTTACATTCTAAGATTGCCTCATCTTACAACGATTGTAATTGTAAGCTCTAGACACATAATACAAGACTTATCTATGTTAAGAGTCAACAAGATTCCTCCGCTATAGTGAAAACTGTTGGGCAACTCCTTGGGAAATTAGTGCAAAATCCCAAGAAATATCACGCTAACGCCATCACTCTTCAAAGTGGGTGTGAACTAGTTATTCGAGTCGATAACGAAAGAGACATTCAAGTTTGGGTGGATAACCTTCGCCAAGATAAGGCTTAATAGATTAAGAAACTGCCACCAGAGGTGACACTCGAGCAAGACACTCGAGATACACCATCTTGAGTGTTGTCCTCACAGGCTCCAAAACAGACAACTAAACAAGAGAAGCCTAAACCCTTTGTCCCTCATCCTTTTAAACCTCAATTACCTTTTCCACGTAGTTTTAAAAAGGCGTAACATAAAGGTATAATGCTCTTTTTGACAAGCAAATGACGAATATCGAGGTAAAGATACCTAATTTGGATGTTTTCAGGCTAATCCCTCCTTATCAGAAATTTTTGAAAGATGTTGTAAAACAAAGAATTCAATAGGTTGAAGCAATAGTTATGTTTACTACATAATTGACTAATATATTCGCCGACTTACATTCTAAGATTGCCTAATCTTACAACGATTGTAATTGTAAGCTCGAGACACTTAATGCAAGACTTATCTATGTTAAGAGTCAACAAGATTCCTCCGCTATAGTGAAAACTGTTGGGCAACTCCTATGGAAATTAGTGCAAAATCCCAAGAAATATCACGCTAACGCCATCACTCTTCGAAGTGGGTGTGAACTAGTTATTCGAGTCGATAACGAAAGAGACATTCAAGTTTGGGTGGATAACCTTCGCCAAGATAAGGCTTAATAGATTAAGAAACTGCCACCAGAGGTGACACTCGAGCAAGACACTCGAGATACACCATCTTGAGTGTTGTCCTCACAGGCTCCAAAACAGACAACTAAACAAGAGAAGCCTAAACCCTTTGTCCCTCATCCTTTTAAACCTCAATTACCTTTTCCACGTAGTTTTAAAAAGGCGTAACATAAAGGTATAATGCTCTTTTTGACAAGCAAATGATGAATATCGAGGTAAAGATACGTATTTTGGATGTTTTCAGGCTACTGCCTCCTTATCAGAAATTTTCGAAAGATGTTGTAAAACAAATAATTCAATAGGTTGAAGCAATGATTATGTTTACTACATAATTGACTAATATATTTGCCGACGTACATTCTAAGATTGCCTCATCTTACAACGATTGTAATTGTAAGCTCGAGACACATAATGCAAGACTTATCTATGTTAAGAGTCAACAAGATTCCTCCGCTATAGTGAAAACTGTTGGGCAACTCCTTGGGAAATTAGTGCAAAATCCCAAGAAATATCACGCTAACGCCATCACTCTTCGAAGTGGGTGTGAACTAGTTATTCGAGTCGATAACGAAAGAGACATTCAAGTTTGGGTGGATAACCTTCGCCAAGATAAGGCTTAATAGATTAAGAAACTGCCACCAGAGGTGACACTCGAGCAAGACACTCGAGATACACCATCTTGAGTGTTGTCCTCACAGGCTCCAAAACAGACAACTAAACAAGAGAAGCCTAAACCCTTTGTCCCTCATCCTTTTAAACCTCAATTACCTTTTCCACGTAGTTTTAAAAAGGCGTAACATAAAGGTATAATGCTCTTTTTGACAAGCAAATGACGAATATCGAGGTAAAGATACCTAATTTGGATGTTTTCAGGCTAATCCCTCCTTATCAGAAATTTTTGAAAGATGTTGTAAAACAAAGAATTCAATAGGTTGAAGCAATAGTTATGTTTACTACATAATTGACTAATATATTCGCCGACTTACATTCTAAGATTGCCTCATCTTACAACAATTGTAATTGTAAGCTCGAGACACATAATGCAAGACTTATCTATGTTAAGAGTCAACAAGATTCCTCCCCTATAGTGAAAACTGTTGGGCAACTCCTTGGGAAATTAGTGTAAAATCCCAAGAAATATCACGCTAACGCCATCACTCTTCGAAGTGGGTGTGAACTAGTTATTCGATTCGAGAACGAAAGAGACATTCAAGTTTAGGTGGATAACCTTCGCCAAGATAAGGCTTAATATATTAAGAAACTGCCACCAGAGGTGACACTCGAGATACACCATCTTGAGTGTTGTCCTCACAGGCTCCAAAATGAACAACTACACAAGAGAAGCCTAAACCCTTTGTCCCTCATCCTCTTAAACCTCAATTACCTTTTCCAAGTAGGTTTAACAAGGCATAACATAAAGGTATAAGGCTGTTTTTGACAAGAAAATGATGAATATCGAGGTAAAGATACGTGTTTTGGATGTTTTCAGGCTAATGCCTCCTTATCAGAAATTTTCGAAAGATGTTGTAAAATAAAGAATTCAATAGGTTGAAGCAATGGTTATGTTTACTACATAATCTACTAATATATTCGCCGACATACATTCTAAGATTGCCTCATCTTACAACGATTGTAATTTTAAGCTCGAGGCACATAATGCAAGACTTACCTATGTTAAGAGTCAACAAGATTCATCCCCTATAGTGAAAACTGTTGGGCAACTCCTTGGGAAATTAGTGCAAAATCCCAAGAAATATCACGCTAACGCCATCACTCTTCGAAGTGGGTGTGAACTAGTTATTCGAGTCGAGAACGAAGAGACATTCAAGTTTGGGTTTATAACCTTCGCCAAGATAAGGCTGAATAAATTAAGAAACTGCCACCAGAGTTGACACTCGAGCAAGACACTCGAGATACACCATATTGAGTGTTGTCCTCACAGGCTCCAAAACAGACAACTAAACAAGAGAAGCCTAAACCCTTTGTCCCTCATCCTTTTAAACCTCAATTACCTTTTCCACGTAGGTTTAGAAAGGCGTAACATAAAGGTATAATGCTCTTTTTGACATGCAAATAATGAATATCGAGGTAAAGATACGTATTTTGGATGTTTTCAGGCTAATGCCTCATTATCAGAAATTTTCGAAAGATGTTGTAAAACAAAGAATTCAATAGGTTGAAGCAATGGTTATGTTTACTACATAATTGACTAATATATTCGCCGACGTACATTCTAAGATTGCCTCATCTTACAACGATTGTAATTGTAAGCTCGAGACACTTAATGCAAGACTTATCTATGTTAAGAGTCAACAAGATTCCTCCCCTATAGTGAAAACTGTTGGGCAACTCCTTGGGAAATTAGTGCAAAATCCCAAGAAATATCACGCTAACGCCATCACTCTTCGAACTGGGTGTGAACTAGTTATTCGAGTCGATAACGAAAGAGACATTTAAGTTTGTGTGGATAACCTTCGCCAAGATAAGGCTTAATAGATTAAGAAACTGCCACCAGAGGTGACACTCGAGCAAGACACTCGAGATACACCATCTTGAGTGTTGTCCTCACAGGCTCCAAAACAGACAACTAAACAAGAGAAGCCTAAACCCTTTGTCCCTCATCCTTTTAAACCTCAATTACCTTTTCCACGTAGTTTTAAAAAGGCGTAACATAAAGGTATAATGCTCTTTTTGACAAGCAAATGACGAATATCGAGGTAAAGATACCTAATTTGGATGTTTTCAGGCTAATCCCTCCTTATCAGAAATTTTTGAAAGATGTTGTAAAACAAAGAATTCAATAGGTTGAAGCAATAGTTATGTTTACTACATAATTGACTAATATATTCGCCGACTTACATTCTAAGATTGCCTCATCTTACAACGATTGTAATTGTAAGCTCTAGACACATAATACAAGACTTATCTATGTTAAGAGTCAACAAGATTCCTCCGCTATAGTGAAAACTGTTGGGCAACTCCTTGGGAAATTAGTGCAAAATCCCAAGAAATATCACGCTAACGCCATCACTCTTCAAAGTGGGTGTGAACTAGTTATTCGAGTCGATAACGAAAGAGACATTCAAGTTTGGGTGGATAACCTTCGCCAAGATAAGGCTTAATAGATTAAGAAACTGCCACCAGAGGTGACACTCGAGCAAGACACTCGAGATACACCATCTTGAGTGTTGTCCTCACAGGCTCCAAAACAGACAACTAAACAAGAGAAGCCTAAACCCTTTGTCCCTCATCCTTTTAAACCTCAATTACCTTTTCCACGTAGTTTTAAAAAGGCGTAACATAAAGGTATAATGCTCTTTTTGACAAGCAAATGACGAATATCGAGGTAAAGATACCTAATTTGGATGTTTTCAGGCTAATCCCTCCTTATCAGGAATTTTTGAAAGATGTTGTAAAACAAAGAATTCAATAGGTTGAAGCAATAGTTATGTTTACTACATAATTGACTAATATATTCGCCGACTTACATTCTAAGATTGCCTAATCTTACAACGATTGTAATTGTAAGCTCGAGACACTTAATGCAAGACTTATCTATGTTAAGAGTCAACAAGATTCCTCCGCTATAGTGAAAACTGTTGGGCAACTCCTATGGAAATTAGTGCAAAATCCCAAGAAATATCACGCTAACGCCATCACTCTTCGAAGTGGGTGTGAACTAGTTATTCGAGTCGATAACGAAAGAGACATTCAAGTTTGGGTGGATAACCTTCGCCAAGATAAGGCTTAATAGATTAAGAAACTGCCACCAGAGGTGACACTCGAGCAAGACACTCGAGATACACCATCTTGAGTGTTGTCCTCACAGGCTCCAAAACAGACAACTAAACAAGAGAAGCCTAAACCCTTTGTCCCTCATCCTATTAAACCTCAATTACCTTTTCCACGTAGTTTTAAAAAGGCGTAACATAAAGGTATAATGCTCTTTTTGACAAGCAAAGGATGAATATCGAGGTAAAGATACGTATTTTGGATGTTTTCAGGCTACTGCCTCCTTATCAGAAATTTTCGAAAGATGTTGTAAAACAAATAATTCAATAGGTTGAAGCAATGATTATGTTTACTACATAATTGACTAATATATTTGCCGACGTACATTCTAAGATTGCCTCATCTTACAACGATTGTAATTGTAAGCTCGAGACACATAATGCAAGACTTATCTATGTTAAGAGTCAACAAGATTCCTCCGCTATAGTAAAAACTGTTGGGCAACTCCTTGGGAAATTAGTGCAAAATCCCAAGAAATATCACGCTAACGCCATCACTCTTCGAAGTGGGTGTGAACTAGTTATTCGAGTCGATAACGAAAGAGACATTCAAGTTTGGGTGGATAACCTTCGCCAAGATAAGGCTTAATAGATTAAGAAACTGCCACCAGAGGTGACACTCGAGCAAGACACTCGAGATACACCATCTTGAGTGTTGTCTTCACAGGCTCCAAAACAGACAACTAAACAAGAGAAGCCTAAACCCTTTGTCCCTCATCCTTTTAAACCTCAATTACCTTTTCCACGTAGTTTTAAAAAGGCGTAACATAAAGGTATAATGCTCTTTTTGACAAGCAAATGACGAATATCGAGGTAAAGATACCTAATTTGGATGTTTTCAGGCTACTGCCTCCTTATCAGAAATTTTTGAAAGATGTTGTAAAACAAAGAATTCAATAGGTTGAAGCAATAGTTATGTTTACTACATAATTGACTAATATATTCGCCGACTTACATTCTAAGATTGCCTAATCTTACAAAGATTGTAATTGTAAGCTCGAGACACTTAATGCAAGACTTATCAATGTTAAGAGTCAACAATATTCCTCCGCTATAGTAAAAACTGTTGGGCAACTCCTTGGGAAATTAGTGCAAAATCCCAAGAAATATCACGCTAACGCCATCACTCTTCGAAGTGGGTGTGAACTAGTTATTCGAGTCGATAACAAAAGAGACATTCAAGTTTGGGTGGATAACCTTCGCCAAGATAAGGCTTAATAGATTAAGAAACTGCCACCAGAGGTGACACTCGAGCAAGACACTCGAGATACACCCTCTTGAGTGTTGTCCTCACAGGCTCCAAAACTGACAACTAAACAAGAGAAGCCTAAACCCTTTGTCCCTCATCCTTTTAAACCTCAATTACCTTTTCCACGTAGTTTTAAAAAGGCGTAACATAAAGGTATAATGCTCTTTTTGACAAGCAAATGACGAATATCGAGGTAAAGATACCTAATTTGGATGTTTTCAGGCTAATCCCTCCTTATCAGAAATTTTTGAAAGATTTTGTAAAACAAAGAATTCAATAGGTTGAAGCAATAGTTATGTTTACTACATAATTGACTAATATATTCGCCGACTTACATTCTAAGATTGCCTCATCTTACAACGATTGTAATTGTAAGCTCGAGACACATAATGCAAGACTTATCTATGCTAAGAGTCAACAAGATTCCTCCGCTATAGTGAAAACTGTTGGGCAACTCCTTGGGAAATTAGTGCAAAATCCCAAGAAATATCACGCTAACGCCATCACTCTTCAAAATGGGTGTGAACTAGTTATTCGAGTCGATAACGAAAGAGACATTCAAGTTTGGGTGGATAACCTTCGCCAAGATAAGGCTTAATAGATTAAGAAACTGCCACCAGAGGTGACACTCGAGCAAGACACTCGAGATACACCATCTTGAGTGTTGTCCTCACAGGCTCCAAAACAGACAACTAAACAAGAGAAGCCTAAACCCTTTGTCCCTCATCCTTTTAAACCTCAATTACCTTTTCCACGTAGTTTTAAAAAGGCGTAACATAAAGGTATAATGCTCTTTTTGACAAGCAAATGACGAATATCGAGGTAAAGATACCTAATTTGGATGTTTTTAGGCTAATCCCTCCTTATCAGAAATTTTTGAAAGATGTTGTAAAACAAAGAATTCAATAGGTTGAAGCAATACTTATGTTTACTACATAATTGACTAATATATTCGCCGACTTACATTCTAAGATTGCCTAATCTTACAACGATTGTAATTGTAAGCTCGAGACACTTAATGCAAGACTTATCTATGTTAAGAGTCAACAAGATTCCTCCCCTATAGTGAAAACTGTTGGGCAACTCCTATGGAAATTAGTGCAAAATCCCAAGAAATATCACGCTAACGCCATCACTCTTCGAAGTGGGTGTGAACTAGTTATTCGAGTCGATAACGAAAGAGACATTCAAGTTTGGGTGGATAACCTTCGCCAAGATAAGGCTTAATAGATTAAGAAACTGCCACGAGAGGTGACACTCGAGCAAGACACTCGAGATACACCATCTTGAGTGTTGTCCTCACAGGCTCCAAAACAGACAACTAAACAAGAGAAGCCTAAACCCTTTGTCCCTCATCCTATTAAACCTCAATTACCTTTTCCACGTAGTTTTAAAAAGGCGTAACATAAAGGTATAATGCTCTTTTTGACAAGCAAAGGATGAATATCGAGGTAAAGATACGTATTTTGGATGTTTTCAGGCTACTGCCTCCTTATCAGAAATTTTCGAAAGATGTTGTAAAACAAATAATTCAATAGGTTGAAGCAATGATTATGTTTACTACATAATTGACTAATATATTCGCCGACTTACATTCTAAGATTGCCTAATCTTACAAAGATTGTAATTGTAAGCTCGAGACACTTAATGCAAGACTTATCAATGTTAAGAGTCAACAATATTCCTCCGCTATAGTAAAAACTGTTGGGCAACTCCTTGGGAAATTAGTGCAAAATCCCAAGAAATATCACGCTAACGCCATCACTCTTCGAAGTGGGTGTGAACTAGTTATTCGAGTCGATAACAAAAGAGACATTCAAGTTTGGGTGGATAACCTTCACCAAGATAAGGCTTAATAGATTAAGAAACTGCCACCAGAGGTGACACTCGAGCAAGACACTCGAGATACACCCTCTTGAGTGTTGTCCTCACAGGCTCCAAAACTGACAACTAAACAAGAGAAGCCTAAACCCTTTGTCCCTCATCCTTTTAAACCTCAATTACCTTTTCCACGTAATTTTAAAAAGGCGTAACATAAAGGTATAATGCTCTTTTTGACAAGCAAATGACGAATATCGAGGTAAAGATACCTAATTTGGATGTTTTCAGGCTAATCCCTCCTTATCAGAAATTTTTGAAAGATTTTGTAAAACAAAGAATTCAATAGGTTGAAGCAATAGTTATGTTTACTACATAATTGACTAATATATTCGCCGACTTACATTCTAAGATTGCCTCATCTTACAACGATTGTAATTGTAAGCTCGAGACACATAATGCAAGAATTATCAATGTTAAGAGTCAACAAGATTCCTCCCCTATAGTGAAAACTGTTGGGCAACTCCTATGGAAATTAGTGCAAAATCCCAAGAAATATCACGCTAACGCCATCACTCTTCACCTC
>JAKUCM010004217.1:0-38705 GCA_023374145.1 Lepidium sativum
AATAAAAATTTGTGTATAGTAGAGTTAGATTTTCAGCGTAGTAGAGTTGAAGTGTGCTTAGTAGAGTTAGATTTTCAGAGTAACAGAGTTGATGTTTGCACTCTAATCAAATTTACCACATTAACAAAGTGCAATATGGTAGAGTTAATTTTGAAAACCTAGCCTACTTCCGTAGTAGAGGTTAAACCGCGAATTTACCCCTCAGTTATTAGCTCATCTGCCGCGCATCCAACTGATTCCTCCATAAGTGGCGCCATTGTAGCTTTCTTGAAGCTCATTTACTTCTTCCAAGCTCCTTTGCTTTTTCTGTTTATGTTTGGATATATGGATCAGATCATTTTGGTATGTGGGATTTGGAGTTTGAATGAAACTCGATGGATTTTTTTGGTGGACTAGTCCTACGGGTGTCGGATCATAGGCATTTTCGAAGATTTAAGGCTCGATGAATTTCTGGAGATGGTTTATGCTGATTTTGGTTTGGATGAACATTTTCATGAGGTAAAACTAAGTTACATGCCAAATGTAGTCATTTATTCACTACCAGAAGATACTCCCCCTGTAATTGTAAGTAACGATAGACAATTGCAAGTGTTTGTTTCACAATTTCGTAAAGAAGCAATGCGTCTATGTGTCGAAATTTCCACTAGATCTAGTATTTCATCGAGTTTCCCTGAAAAGGTCAATGTAGTAACAGTAAAGGAAACAGTGACAAGAAATTCCATTGTAATGGAGAACAATGATGCCTCGTATAATAGAGTTGACCCTTGGTGTAGTACAGTTGCTCCTTCGTGTAGTAGAGTTGATCTTGTGTTTAGTAAAGGTGGACCAAAGAATGAGCGTATACCAGAAAATGTGAAACATGAAACTGAACATGCAGAGGACGAAGATGTGGAATTCAGATTTGATTGTTGTGATGATATGGATGGCGCAAGTTCAGATGATGAAGATTATATCAGTGTTCGTAGAATATCAAAGGAAGATGAGAAGAAAAACCTCTCGGAAAAAGCAATGGGGTTGGATTTGAATGCTAAGTATTTGGACATAGAAATGTCAGCACTGGCATTGGTTGTTGGACAACGATACTCATCAAAAAAAAGAACTCATGACGAGGCTAAAGATTTTTTCCGTCTTACAGAGGTTTGACTTCGATGTTGTTGCGTCATCGAAGACAGTGTTGGATGTGAAATGTTTGGTATGGATATGTCAGTGGAGAGTGCGAGCTTCACCTGTCGACGACAATTGATGTTTCTTTGTCCGGAAGTATAGGGGAGAACATATTTTTCTGTTACAAAGAGATAAGGTTGTGTACGACAAGCGTCTACGGAAGCTTAGGAAGGTTATATTTGGAATTCGTAGGTGGAATTGGGCCATATGTTCTTCCTCGACACATTGCTGATTCAATGAGCAAGCGATTCGGTCTAAAGGTACAAACTTAATTTTACGCCATGGTAGAGTTAATCTTCCTAGTAGAGTTGAATGTCGGTATAACCTTTGTAGAGTTAGATTGTTGTGTAGTAGAGTTGGATTATGTGTAGTAGAGTTAGTCTGACATTTGGTAGAGTTGACTTGTAATATGGTAGAGTTAGATTGTAGTGTCGTACAGTTGGATTCCGTGTAGTAGAGTTAGTCTGACGTTTGGTAAAGTTGGCTTGTAGTGTGGTAGTGTTAGGTTGTAGTGTGGTAATGTTTGATTCGGTATAGTATATTTAGTCTAACGTTTAGTAGAGTTAGGTTGTAGTGTGGTAGATTTGGATTCGGTCTAGTATAGTTAGTCTGACGTTTAGTAAAGTTAAATTGTAGTGTAGTAGAGTTGGATTATGTGTAGGATAGTTAGTCTGACGTTTGGTAGAGTTTACTTGTAGTGTGGTAGAGTTAGGTTGTAGTGTGGTAGAGTTGATTTTCGTGTAGTAGAGTTAGTCTGACGTTTGGTAGAATTAGGTTGTAGTGTGGTAGTGTTGGATTCCGTTTAGTATAGTTAGTCTGACTTTTGGTAGAGTTAGATTGTAGTGAGTTAGAGTTGGATTCCATGTAGTAGAGTTAGTCCGTTTATGACGATACTTAAGTGTGACGTTTTGTAGAGTTGACCTCAAGGTAATTACAATTTATGCAGATGAAGTACTGGAAATCACATTATACTTTAAGCCAAGCACGAGCCCTAGTTACAGGCAGTTCAGAAAGTAGTTTCCAAGAACTTCTCTCATACTTGTTTGCTATTAGAAGAGTTAATCTCAAAACCTCAATAAAGCTCGAAGTAGACGGGCAAGACAGGTTTAAGTTTCTATTCATCGCCTTCGATGCAAGTACTAGGGGTTTTCCCTACATGAGGAAGGTTGTTGTTGTCGATTGTACATTTTTGTTAGGAAAGTATAAAGGTACTCTACTAACTGCTACCATGCATGACGGTAACTTCAACAAATTTCATATGGCTTTCGGTGTGGTTGATACCGAGAATGACGAATCTTGGGAATGGTTTTTTAGACAGCTCAACCGTGTGATCCCTTATGATAGAGAACTTGCCATCATATCAGATAGACACAAATTCATTGCTAAAGCCATAAAGATTGTGTACCCACTTTCTTCTCGGGGTATTTGCACCTACCACCTACGTAAGAACATTTTATCAAAATTTAGAGGTGGCGAGCCCCTTAAGTTGTTCAAGAACGCTACCACTGCTTTTAGGGTCAATGCTTTATACATGATTTACAGAGTGCTTAACGGAATAGAATCTGTACAATAAGTAGTAGTATCTACTTTATATTATATGTCCAATGTAACACAAGATCAAATTTACCAATCTCACACAAAGTGTCGAATTAAAATAATAGTATAACTAAGCTTGAAACTTTTTTTTTTGTTTGCGACGAAAGAAACTAAAAAAAATAAAGAAAGAATGAATAGAATAGTTCAATAAAATATGTTAATTACTAAAATATTATTTTGGTAACTATGAACAGTAGAAAAAGATGAAACTACTTGTATTAAGGATGTAAGTTTATTACGAGAATGCCATCTAGAGTTTTTAATTTTTTTTTGTTTGGTTTCTTATTCTTCTTCTTCGTGAAAGAAAAAGAAGAAACAACAATGAATTTTTTCTAGTTTTTGTTGTGTTTTTGTGTCAATTTCTTGAACTTTTAGGTATCCTATAGTCGTTTTGTGTCAATTTCTTGATTCACGTTGTGTAGGTTTTGGTATGTTATGTAGATTTTCTACACGTTGTGCAGGTTTTGGTATTGTGATTCACATTATGTAGGTTTTGGTATGTTATGTAGGTTATGATTCACATTGTGTAGGTTTTGGTATATTATGTAGGTTTTGATTTACGTTGTGTAGGCTTTGCTACATGTTATGTAGGTTTTGATTCATGTTGTGTAGGTTTTGCTATGATATGTAGGTTTTGCTATTATATGTAGGTTTTGCTACACAACGTAAATCAAAACCTACATAACATACCAAAACCTACATAACGTGAATCAAAACCTACATAACGTGTAGGAAATCCTACACAATGCATAGAGAAACCTACATAACGTGAATCATAACCTAAATAACATAGCAAAACCTACATAACATACCAGAACCTACATGACGTGCCAAAACCTATACACTTTTTCTGGTTTACGCGCAGCTGATGTGGAATTACTCATTAGTGGCAGTTTTGTTATATTTCTTTTTTTTCCAACCAAAAAGGGTAAAATAGCCTTATTTGATCTTTGATATAACGAGTTTTAACCCTATATCCTACTGCAACTGCACAACAAACACAATAGTACTTAGGGGTCGAATTCCTCAGAGAACAAAGTTACACTTTCGACTTCTATCGAATAGCAAGCTATATCAATCCAAATCAGAGAGGTAAATACTACCAAGTTAAACGCGAATGAAATCAAATAACTAAAGCAATCGGATATCGGGTATTCATTCAGGAGTTAGAATTCTTGTTAGGGAAACTATTCAGGAACTAATTTGATCATATTCTCGGCTTGAACATAAATAAAGATAAACCAACTCTCGTTGAATCTACCCCTCTACTAATAATCTAAAGGTCCTAACTCTCGTTGGTTTCAGATTAGAAGTAGGCTTTATCGCTTAGGTTCAATTACCCACAACCCAACCTAGCATCAACTCTCGTTGGTAGTGAAGGAATTGCTCTTCTAATCTAGTTCTAGTTCTTAACAATCTTCTGGAAAGTTAACAACCTAAAATCATCGACTCGGTGATCAGGCTAATCTATGCATTAAACTCAAGTATTAGAAGGAGAATCATCTGTTCATCAATCCTATTTGTTCTCCAACAGTGAATTCTAAAACCCTAGAATCCCTAAATCCGATCTAAGATCTACTCAGACATAGAGCAATGAATCAAACAAATCATGAAGAACTGATACTGAAATTGCATTAATAAATAGAAATATGATTCAGAAATTTTTCTCAAGTTTGAAGAGATCTTCTTCCTAGCTTACGAACTCTCAAAACTCTATAAAGACAACTCAAAGATGACTCAGGACTCCCTTAAAATAAAATAGGAAAAGAGTATTTATAGTTTTCAAAACAAGAGCTAAAAAATCGTGAAATTAGGTTTCTACAAAGGACATCGATCGATCCTAGAGTGGATCGATCGATCCTTGGATATAGAGTCGATCTCTCATAAACCTAGTCGTTCTTCAGATCGTGCGCATACTCCTTCTTAGAGCACTGATCGATCGATTCTTGTGTTGATCGATTGGTCCTTCCTTTCGTGGAGAGTACCGGGAAATGCTTCAAACTTCTCCAAAGTCCACCTTCAAACATGATTCCAACTCTGAACGTTTTTGACCTGAAATCTCAATAAAACAGACGAATTCCCCAAATATAACCGTAATAATGAGCTCAAAACTGACAAAATATGAGGAACATCGATTTCCCCATAATTAACTTATTGCTTGTCCTCAAGCAAAGAATGAAAGAATGTAGGAAGATCACATCTCATCAGACAAATGGCTCTTTACAGATCTGCGCATCAAGTCCAGAGTGATCACAAGAATATTTCTCATCAAAATCGAGACCACATTGTACTTCCCCCAGACTTAGCAAACATAAAAATCTCGTGTCACAATTAAAAAAAACAATCAGATTTCCCATACTGACTCCCTAATAAATCTAAGTGCAGTCTCATTTGAGGGAATATCGATCAAGAGGCGAAAAGTTCCTACTTCTACTCTCTAGACTACCTTCAATCTGATTCCATCTATCTCTCTTTTCATAAGACCAATTTCTTCCCAGTAAGTTGCTTCATTGGAGTTTCCTTTAGTAAGCTAATTAGTAAAGTGAAAAAATATTACGTCATTAGATGTATCCTCAGAAACGTCCAATTCACTTTAAAAACTCGCAGCGTCGTTAGAATACTTTTACCCTAGGCTAACTTCATGCAAAAACTTATATCCAAATCTTTTTGTTTAAAATGCCTGAAAATGATGAAGAGAGAAACATAACCAAACTCACAAGGAACATCCTTCATTGAGTAAAGAGAAGGAACATACCTGATGTATTACCAATTCCCTTGATTAGAGGGTTAAGTCAGGTTAGGTGTGAAATCAGCTTGAAATCCCCTGAAAGTTGAGATGGATGTGCTCTGAAACTGAGTGTTGCTTTGTCTCTAGGTTTTCCAATACTCCGATCGATTCTTGACAAATGCAAATCAAGTGATACTAAGTCCTGGATAATGCTGTGGAAATCGAAAATCAAATAGTCTGATGTCTGTCTCAAAGGCTCAAAATACATAAATAAAAGAAAGAAATAGTCTGAAAAATCTAGAATGCAAAAGAAACAAAATAGAAAAATGTGTTAGTCAGTAAGTGTTCTCCCCTAGACTTACTTTACACCGTCCCGGTGTATAAATAAATCAAAAGGAAGACATAAAAACGCATAAGAAACAAAAAGAAGCAAACAGAAATAGTCTTAAATAAATTGAAAATAAACTGAAACAAAAGTAGGAAGTAGCTAAGAAGATACTCAGGGCTTTGGCTATAGCGATCGCCTGGTGCTCTGCGACGGCGGAGAACGCGGTAATCCATTGGCCGATCATCCTCATAATCATCAGACCGATGTCCAACAACAACAGGTCCGCTAGTAGCTACAGTAGACATGAAGACATGCTCATCACGATCAGCTGCAGGTCACTCATACAAAGAGACGTCGAGATCCTCCTCAAAGCATTCCAAATGGTCCCCTGAATCGATCTCTTCCTCCTCTCATTCTCATCTTGCCAGCCTCGAAACTGCAGATCCGTGAAGTCCAGCGAGTAATGAGGTAATCCGAGTTCCTCCTCAGGAAACTCAGGAAGCAGAAACCCGGAAGGTTGAGCAGCTGCAGCCGGAGGTACGATCTGAGTAAAGGTGGAAGCTCGAGCTTTCCTAGATCGGGCGCGTGGTGCGGCTTCCTTCTCCTTAAGCTTCCCGAAGATCTCAGGATGCGACAGATCTGGCCGGAACTCCACGTTCTCTCTGCAGCTAACTGAAGTGATGTGAGGAGCTGGAAGGGTGACATACATCATCTGGGGAGTGTCATCGAAGAACATCCACTGCTTCTTCTCCAAAAAATACCCAAATCTGGCCAAGGCAGATGTATCAATCAAATCGATCCTCTGCACAACCTCTGTCCGCCCGAGATCTAACCCATGAAACATGAAGATCGGTGTCAGGAGACTACCAATAGGCTTAACCACTCCCTTTTTAGGGTCACCTCTGTATCTGCGCTTGATTAGCTCATTGGCAAAAAGATACCCTAGTTGATATTCGGAGGAGGACCTGTAGCGAGAGTAGGATCTTGGTAAAGATCCGGTACCAGAGGAGAGATGGCCTCGTGCAAGTACTCCAGCTGGGATTTGGTTACACAGCCCGACTCCTCATTAGCTAGATTCCTGATATGAGTGAGCTTTGAAGCATTAACCTGATACCCATCACCAGACAACAAATACCACAATGCATTCCTTGGAGGAGAGTTCTTTGATGGTTTCTACCCAACTGCATACTCATCAAAACCGTAAATCCCGCACAACTCCTGAATGGTGATCGTATAGAGAGCTCCTCTGTATCAGTACGTGAGGTACTGTGCATAAACTAGACTGTGGGGATCGGCGAACGCATGTAGATCACATGTCACTAAGAACTGCCTAACGATCTCCGGATACAGTGGATAAGCATCAAAGCAGAACTTGGTCAGACCAAGATTATCCAGCAACTGAAAAAAATCTTCTAGAATCCCCATCCTATGTAGTGTCTCACGGCAAAGGAACTTCGTCGGGATCAATGTGTTAGTCAGGAGTTGATCATAGAAGCTTTCATGAAAGCTCTTCCAACCATCTCCTTCCTTTCTATCTTTGTACGCTGCCATAGTTCTGACATAAGAAGGAGTGTCTCTGCTAGCCACATTATCGACAAAGTACGTTTGTTCCGGTCTCGGCCATGGCAAACACTGACCAAGCTGTTTTTGTCTAGGTGCATCGTCGTGCTGTTGCGACGACTAACCACGCTGGAGATTCGAAGATACGTGGACCTTCTTTGTAGGTTTCTTAGGATTAGAATTTGATGTACGAACCATCTACAATGAAAGAACAGAGATACAACCGAAAAAATGAGTTCGTGATCGAGAAAATTCACAAGAGTTCAATATTCTAGGCGTACAAATGATCATTGGTCCGATTTCTTATTCAATTAAACATGATCAACATCCAGCAATGCATCAATCGAACTATAATCATCAAAATCAAGCCTAAAATTCTGAAATTCCTCTAGAAATTCTCCTTCAACCTATCAAGCAACCTCTAAATGAAATTCAACAACCCAATCAGCAAGAGGGGGTAGAATCCATGTAAGAATAAGGCATATGCATCACTTAATCAATGAAAATCAACGAGAAAGCAAATTACCCTTTTCCCAATTCGACTTCCAAAATCGGACCTAAAATTTGAATTTAGAGAACATACCTTTGCTAATTGAAGCAATGACCGACATGATCAGATAGAGGGTGAAATTCTAAGCGGATTAGGCTTTTGAATCGTTAAAAACGGATGAAAAAATGAGAGAGAAATCGAGTTTTGAAAATTTTTGGAATTGAAAATTTTTGGAATAAAACCGCTCTGCATGTTTAAGAAGATGAACCTGGGTGTAGGATCGATCGATCCTTACCTTAATGGATCTTGCGTAAGTTCTTCTTAAATGACTCGATCGATCCATCTATTTCGTGTCATGCTCTGGATCATGCGGTCTTCTTACTCGATTAGTCGGGTTTTGCTTGTTTGGTCAGTCTACGCTTGTTCGGTCGGTCTATGCTTGTTCGGTCGGGCAACGGATCGTGCGATTTTCTTGCTCAATTGATTTCTGAGTGCTCGGTCGTGATCTGGATCATGCGCAAAGCTACTATGTGGGTTGATCGATCGATCCGTGCTTTCGACAGCTTCCTACTTTGAAGAAAAAGACAAAAACAAAAACGAAATCAAACTAAAAAAGAAAAACGAAAAAAAAAACCAACTACCTAATAGTGGGTTTCCTCCCACTCAACGCTTCTTTACAGTCATTAGCTTGACTCGGACGCCATTCAGATGGCGGAACTGCGTGACTGAGGTTTTCTCACACCTTGGATTACACTAATCTCCTCAATGATGAATATCTAAACTGTTCATCTTTCTTATGGATTGTCTTTCCTGAAGCATCCAGCAATGCAAAAGTTCCATCGCGGCATATCTCCTTGGCCGTGTAGACTCCACAAGTATCAAAGCCAGGACTCCCTGCAAAAACTTTGATAACGAAACCCTTAACGTCATAGTTGCAGAATTTGTCAAGATGTTAAAGGATACAAGTGTCTTGATGTTCAGCTGAGTCCCTCTCATGTTCACGGAACAACTCATACTCCTCATCACAGTCACTGTCTTCTTCATCATTTACTGCAACCTGAGTCAATGATTCAGTGTTCACTTGCTTTCCTCCATCATCTCTAATCATCCCACAGAAACAACTCGATGAAGCTCGAATAAGATATGAAACATCCTTGTCCACGTTCTGAAACACGACTCTCCGACTTAGGAAGTCTAACTTAGCCTCAGCTGTGTTGAGGAATTCCCTTCCCAATAAGATCAGAACATCTCCTTCTCTTGCAATTTCAATAACCACAAAGTCTGTAGGGATTTTGCAATTCCCAACAAGAAGAGTGAAGTCAACAAGTCTTCCTCTATGTACCTTAGAAGATGCATCTCCAAAAGAAACCGATGAGTGATGCTCCTGCATTAGCTCAATACCGAGTTTCTGCATAGTCTCCAAAGAGATCACATTGATACTAGCTCCAGAACCGCACAAGGCATCGCTAAAAACTAGCTGTCAAACCCGACAAGGTACAGTGAACTCTCCTTGATCTTCTATCTTCACAAGCTCCATAGGGTATGGAACAGGAGGGTTGTACTTACTCTCAACTAAACTCCCTACTTCAGAATTTATCACATTAGAAGATTCCTTGAGATTCTTTTCAACCTTCCTAGGTAAAGCTCCTTGTGGATGTCTAATAGCTTCAGCAGTCTGAGCAACTTGGGTGTCTAGCTTGTTGATATGCATAGAAACTGACTCAAACTTCCCATTCGGATCATTGTAAATGTTGTCTATCTTAGCATTAATCTCCCTGGTAATCTTTTGTTGCTCAACAACAAGTTGCTTAATCAAGGCCTTAATTTCTTCGTTTGATGTTACTAAAGGTGCTGCTGGAGGTTGTTGCTGCATTGGCGGTGGTACAAAAGGCTTATACGGCCTTTGCCAGTTACTTCCTCCTGCATTCGGAACAAACGGCTTCTGATTATTCCATCTTTGACCTGAATTTTGGATGAATGGCTTTCTCTGAAAAAGTGACCCTTGAGGCAGTGTGGGTGCTGGAAAAGTAACATCCCGAGGGTTCTCGACGTTAGTGCTCCTATAGGAAAAGGTAATTCGGGTTCTATTCCCTGTTCTGCCAGTTAACATAATCGAACTCCCTTTGATCTTCAGAACCAACTGAATCATCTTGAACCTGAGCCACCTGAGCCACTTTTCTGCTGTCCTCAACCTGACTCACATTTCTCTGATTATCCTGATTTGCTCGGATTAGGATATCCAACTTTTTAGCAATGTCATCAATCCTCTGAATCTCCACGCTGTTTAACTTTCTAGTTTGATCATATTCTGGATAATGACTACCAGAACTTGCAGCCAACTTATCAATCAGAGTGAAGGCTTCATCCCTAGTGTTTGTCATAAAGTATTCAGTGCTGGCAGCATTCAGGGAATTCTTGTACTCCCACTTGATTCCACTATAGAAAGTGTTGAAAAGCTGCTCATCAGAGTATCCATGGTGTGGACAATCTCGCTGATACTCCTTGAAACGTTCCCATGCTTCATTCAAAGATTCCCCAGATCGTTGCTGAAACGATGAAATCTTGCTCCTGAGAGCTGCAGTCTTCGACTTAGTGTAGATTGATCAAGAAACGCTGCTCCAACTTGAGTCCATGTGGTGAGTGATCCTGGAGGTAGTGAACACAACCACCTAGAAGCTCTGTCTGAGCGTGAATGATGGAAAAACTTACACTTCACATAATCAGCAGGTACACCATTAGAGCTTGTGGTGCCACACATGTCTTCAAAATTCTCTATGTGATCCATAGGATTCTCGCCTGGAAGTCCATTGAAGACATACTGCTTAACCAACCCAATAAGCTGAGGTTTGATCTTATAATCATTCCTCTCAATCGCAGGAGGTCGAATAGCTGAGCGAATTTGATAGTGGGTGTGTGGAGTGTCTATGTCACCTATTGCTCTGCGTTGAGCAGACTCTCGTGCTCTCTTAATCTCAACCAACTCTCTCTTCAATTGTTGTATCATTTTTGCCATATCCTGCGGATTCTGTGCTTGATTCTCTGGAGGATTCATATTCCTAGCTCTTCGGTTTTCTCTTTCAACCCTCGCAAGCTCTTGATTATCCAAGTTGAATAGATTTTCTGAACCTTGACTTTTGGTCATACACCTGAAAAGGAACAAAAATGAACAAAAAGAAAAACGTAAGTAATGATATAGATTTAAAACTGTAAATAGAAAATCAAAAGGCAACTAATGGTTCCCCGGCAACGGCGCCAAAAACTTGATATCATGAGTTTTAACCCTATATCCTATTGCAAGTGCACAACAAACATAATAGTATTTAAGGGTTGAATTCCTCAGAGAACCAGATTACACTTTCGACTTCTATCGAATCGCAAGTTATATCAATCAAAATAAGAGAAGTAAACACTAACAACTTAAACGCGAATGTAATCAAACAACTAAAGCAATCGGATGTCGGGTATTCATTCAGGAGTTAGAATTCTTGTCAGGGAAACAATTCAGGAACAAATCTGAGCAAATTCTCCGCTTGAACTTAAATAAAGATAAACCAACTCTCATTGAATCTACCCCTCTATTAATAATCTAAAGGTCTTAACTCTCGTTGGTTTCAGATTACAAGTAGGTTTTACCGATTAGGTTCAATTACCCACAACCCAACCTAGCATCAACTTTCGTTGGTAGTGAAGGAATTGCTCTTCTAATCTAGTTCTAGTTCTTAACAATCTTCTGGAAAGTTAACAACCTAAAATCATCGACTAGGTGATCAGACTAATCTATGCATTAAACTCAAGTATTAGAAGGAGAATCATCTATTCATCAATCCTATTTGTTCCCCAATAGTGAATTCTAAAACCCTCGACTCCCTAAATCTGATCTAAGATATACTCAGACATAGAGCAATGAATCAAACAAATCATGAAGAACTGAAACTGAATTTGCATTAATAAATAGAAATATGATTCAGAAATTTTTCTCAAGTGTGAAGATATCTTCTTCCCAGCTTACAAACTCTTAAACTTCTGTAAAAATCGTTCTTTAACAACTCAAAGTTTACTCTTCAAATAAAATAGGAAAATAGTATTTATAGGTCCAAAACAAAAGCTGAAAAATCGTGAAATTAGGTTTCTTCGAAGGGCATCGATTGATCTATCCTTGTGTTGATCGATCGATCGCTGGATAATGAGTCAATTCTCTCAAAAGCCAAGTCGTTCTTCAGATCGTGCACATATTCTCTGTTAAAGCACTGATCGATCGATCCTTGTGTTGATCGATCGATCCTTCCTCTCGTGGAAAATACCAGAAAATGCTTCAAACTTCTCTAAAGTCCACCTTCAAGCATGATTCCAACTCTGAACATTTTTGACCTGAAATCTCAATAAAACACAGACGAATTCTCCAAATATAACCGTAATAATGAGCTCAAAACTGAAAAAATATAAAGAACATCAGAGACGTCGCATACCTGCGACACCTTTGCGATGTTGGTGGTCCTAACATTGCACAGACGTCGCAGACACCAATTTTTTTAAAAGGTTCACTTTTTCAATTTGCTTTAACATATCACTGCCAGACATGTTTGTTGGGGGAGGAACATACACAACCGTATTCTTCTTGAACAATTTCTTGTTCCTCTGATATGGATGATGCATGGAGAGAAACTGACGATTGCAATCAAACCAACATGATTTCTTACCATGTTTTAGTTGAAATGCATCAGACCAACTCATACAATATGGAAAAGATAATCTTCCACGTGTCATCCATCCAGATAACATTCCATATGTCGGGAAGGCACTTATTTTCCACAATAAAACTGCATACATCTTGAAATTTTGCTGCTGCGAGTAATCGAATATATAAATACCTCTATACCATTAATATCTCATCTCGTGAATCAGAGGTTGCAGGAACACATCGAGGGAACGCTTAGGATGACTAGGACGTGGCACTAAAATAGTCATAAAAAATTTGGTTCTCATGCACATATTCAGTGAAAGATTGTATGGCGTTAATATGCATGCCATAGAGAATATTGTCTCCCAAACAAACCAAATGGGCTAAATCCACCAGTGCATAAGCCTAAATAAACATTTGTAGCCTCTTTAGTAAAGTCAGAATGTACCGCTAGAAAATGTTTCCAAGCCTTTGCATCTGAAAGATGTGTGACATGGCCATCATTTACTATATGTTCTGCATGCCATCTCATTGCCGAAGATGTCCTTTTTGATCGATATAATTGTTTCAACCAATGAGTGATTGGTAAGTACCACATACATTTGCATGTGACACACGTCCTTCCACCTGTTGTTTTGTATCATTGCTTCCCACAAAATTGACATTCATGCAATTATCAATGCAAACATCAATCATTTATGATGGTAATCCAAGACCCGCAACTACCTTCTATATTTCATAACTCATGAAGAATTATTATCTTCTGGCAAATACTCGTTAAACACATCAACAAATTGTTTCATACTTATCTCACTTACGTTTCTTTCCCTTTTAATAGACATCAACCTAGATGCTAATGAAATTTTAGATAGACCATCTCTACATCCCTCATAAATAGGTTGATTTGCAGCATCTAGCATATCATAAATGATTTTTGCTTTGGCATTAGGTTCCTCAATAGTTTGTTCAACAACAACAGGAATATTACCATGATATGCATCAGTAACCATATAATGATACCTATTTCATTGTAGATGATCATAGTTTTCAAACATATTTCTGCATAAATATAATTAGCATTATCATGACTAGGTCGATCATAAACATCAACACCCGTACTACTATTTCCAACACCCAAATTGTACCCTTCCCCATGTGAAAACCACACATAATATTTAGGAGTAAATCCTCTATTATATACATGTATTTTCACCACATTTAATACATGGACAAAAAATGTTACTGTCATTCGGAGTAAATGGGTTATTAGCTTCCTGATTTATGAATGCTCGCAAACCATCTTGAAACTTCTTCGTCACTTCTTCGGTGTCCATATCTCTTCAATTATACATCCATCTTCATAATGCGAACACTTCGTGTTCCGATGTCATTTATTTTTCCTTTGAAATTTTTCTTTTGGAAAATTATTATTTCTCAAAAAAAATTCATGATTTTTTTCCCTCACTTGTTTCTCTCTCTTAAAGTTTGTGATTTGGTGTGAAGAGTCAATCTTATAGAGGGATATTATAGGGAAAAAATAAATTTTGCTATAGAATTGCGATGTCGTTTTAAACATCGCAAAACCATCATAAGGATGTCAAAAATAAGAAGCTTCTCGCACCACCATCGATACATGTTACGCGGTTTCAAGGCTTTATCTGACATAGTAAGCATGTTGCAAAACCATTGCAAAGATGACGCAAGATTGAGATGTCATTGTTTCGTCGCGTCTTTGCGACACCTTTGCATCGCCGGAATATTTGTGGGAAGCGTATCGTAATTACGCAGCAATTTTGCGATAGCCTTTTTGTATCGCAAATTGCCATCACATTTTTCTTTTTTTCTTGTAGTGTCTACATATTACATTTATCTCGGTAGCTCAGTTACTTCGTGACACCTCCCCTTCATCTTTGTCTGTTCCGTTTACTATACCTCTTATAGAAGATGCATCTCTTCTAGATGACCCTACGGCTGATCAAGTAATTGATGGAGACAATAACATTGTGGAGCCGCCTAATGATAATAATATCATCTTTGCTCCTCCTGTTCTTGATACACAGGTTGATGATATAGTTCTTGATTATCCCACTATACATCTTACACTCGTAGCACCTCCAACAGAAAATTTGGGTCGTTGTCATCGAACTAAGAAGCCTTTAGTTTTGCTTGATCCTTATGTTACATACTCGGCTGAAGTTAACGATAAAACCCTTTGTAATGATGGTGACTTTGCTTCCAATCTCTCGAGTAAGCTTATCTATCCTCTGACAAATTATGTGTCTCTTGATCGTTTATCTTCTTAACAGATACTGTTTGTTGCTTCTGTTGATGCTCTTACCGAACAATCTTCTTTAAAAGAAGCTATGAAGCATGTTCATTGGGAACACGCGTCCAATGAACAAATCGATGATCTTGAGCTCAATGACACATGGGATATCGTTGATCTTGTTGAAGGAAAGTTTGCTATTGGAAGTAAATGGGTGTTTAAGGTTAAGAATACAAAGCTCGTTTGGTGGCTCTTGGAAATTGCCAGGAAAAGAGTATATATTAAGATGAAATGTTTTCTCTAGTTATCAAAATGATAATCGTTTGTGTTTTATTAAGATAGTTGTGGCAAAGAAGTGGGATCTTTGTCAAATGGATGTTCACAATGCTTTCCTTCATGGAGATTTAGAGGAAGATGTCTACATGAAGCTCACGCCGGGATATTCGTAAAGTGATAAAACTAAAGTGTTTCATCTTATGAAGTCACTCTATGGGCTGAAACGAGCACCATGTTGTTAGTTCGCTACGCTATCATATTATCTTACTCGGTTCGGCTTTGTTCAAAACATGAAAGACTACTCCTTGTTATCTTATCACCATGGCTCATCATGTGTCTATGTTCTCGTTTATGTTGATGATTTAGTGATAGGCGGTAATGATCCAACTCTTATCTCCAAATTCAAAGTTTATATGAGTGAGTGCTCCCATATGAAAGACCTTGCAGCATTGAAGTATTTTTTGAGACTCGAGATATCTCGAAATCAATATGAGATTTATGTGTGTCAACGAAAGTATGCTTTGGATATTGTTACAGAATGTGGTTTAACTGGTTCAAGGCAATAAGATACTTATATTGAACATAAGCATACACTTGGCCGTGAAGAAGGTGAATTCTATTATGACCATGCACGATATCGGTGGTTAGTTGGTCGGCTGGTCTATCTCTCTATTACTTTACTTGATTTGAGTGATGCGGTTCATCTTCTTGCTCAATTCCTTGCAAAACCAAGACAAAAAACATTGGGAGGCTGCAGCAAAATTGGTTCGATTTCTCAGAGGACCCTCTTGGTCAAGGTATATTCTTTAATTCTCGGCCGAACCTCCACATGAAGGTGTATTGTGATGTCAACTGGTCTTGTTGCCCCCCAAACACAACGATCTCTCACAAGTTTTTTTATTCTTCTTGGTGACTCTTTTATTTCCTGAAAAACAAAGAAGCAAGAAACAGTCTCACATTCTTACGATGAAGCTGAATACAGGGCTATATCCTATTCATATTTAGAAATCCAATGGTTACTCAAACTCTTACATTTGTTTGGTGTTCCTCACTCGGAAGCTGTATCATTTTTCTGCGACCAAAAATGAGCTCCTCTATGAAGAACCTAATGTTTCATGAACGCA
This sequence comes from Lepidium sativum, assembly GCA_023374145.1. Lineage (NCBI taxonomy): Eukaryota > Viridiplantae > Streptophyta > Magnoliopsida > Brassicales > Brassicaceae > Lepidium > Lepidium sativum. The sequence goes on from JAKUCM010004217.1 coordinate 16,211, forward strand.
CAAAGCACATAGAAAATGATTGTCACATCATTCGTGATGTGTTTTAGGATGGCATTCTTGCTCTGGCACATCATCGTACCACTGAGCAAGTCGCTGATCTTCTCACAAAGGCTGTTAGTAGGGTTCTATTTTGTTATCTTTTTGACAAGATAAGAGTTCATGATCTTCACTCACCATTTTAAAAGAAAGTATTATGTGAGAGACTAAGAAATAGATATGAAAATCTTTCAAAAAGTTAATTTTGATATTATTTTTTACTTGATGACTAAGCTATAAACTCATCTAAATATTGTACTCAATTCATTGAATAACACAAGCAATTCGGAACAATATTCTTGACAATTGTTCTCCATTCTGAACTACTATATAGATTTATATGCTGATTACATGCAGATTAGTTACTAGTTGTATATAAATTTATTACAAAAAACTGGAATAACTGGAAAATTGTGCCTTCCAAACTCATTTTGCTTTACACATTATTAGAATAAAACTCAGTTTTAACCATAATTAATTATAAATGAGTCATGATTAATTATTGACCAAAATAAATTTCTAACTAACAATTTCTTACCTTTTAATTTTGAACAAAAATTAATCAAAACAATTATTTTGGATCAATTAATTATTATAATTATGTTCAAAATTGGGTTAATTTTTAGTTCATTGTCAAAAAATTATCACAATATTTTGATAATATATTAATTCGTCAAAATATTTTTGATTATTTAATGATCAAAAATATAAATGGATAGATTTTCTGTTATAATTATGGATTAAAATTTGGTTTACAATATAACATATTTTTGTTGTAGTATATACCGTGATTGCTGAGTAATGACATGTTTGAGCGTAATACGCATCTTAATTTGAGGAATGTATGGTTTCTTAAATCCATTAACAATAGGGAAATGGGGGATCTAAATCGTATACTTTTCGGACTTGCTATCTCTTCTTAGACAGAGTTTCTCTTCTTGTCCGACGAAGATCCGGCGAGTCTTCCCGTCTCAAACAATAATCTTCCCTTCCCGGAGAAGATAAACTGTTCCGGATAAACTGGTAAAGCTCTGGTGTTTTGTTTGCGGTTAATTCTCCGGCGTTTTTGCCGGTTACTCTTTCTTGCTCTTTTAGTTTTTTTTGTTTTTTTTGTTTTCTCTTTTTTGGTCTCAGACCTTTGCTGGTGGTTCGCTTTGCAGGTGTCGATCTGAATTCCATAAGCTTCATTGCAATCAAACCTTCCTAGATTAAAGAGCTTCATTGTTAAAGATATAATCTTCGTCGCTATTACCAAGGAAGAGAAGATGATGGTAAGCAAGCCGGACCTATTGGATCCCGACGGCGCCAGAGTTGCTTGACGGTGGAGCTTTTCAGACTGTGTATATGGGTTTGATGATTCTAATTATGGTAGACTAGAAGCGAACTTCACATCGGACCTTTCGGGCGATCTGCATGCCGGTGACGTCAATGGCTCAACATGTTTCCACGGAGAAGATGAGTTACACTTTCCAAATCCTTCTTCGCCTGATGATCAAGCTCATTTCCTTAATCTTGTAACACATACCAAGACTGTTACAGAGTGAATATCCGGCATTTTTCAGAATATCCGTATCCATCCGATCCGCCAAATTCCAATCTGGATCTGTTTTGACGGATATCCGGACTAAAAATATCCGTGAAAAACGGATATCCGCGAATATCTGCCGATATCCGTTGTTATTTTTTATAATCATTTTTAATTATAAAATATTAAAAAATATTAAAAAATATTTACAAATTAAAATATTTAAAAATTATATTTAAAAACTATTTAAAAACATTAAAAGTATTAAAAAATTCTGTAAAAAACAAATATCCGCGAATATCCGTTTTAAATTTTTGCATTATCCGTATCTGTTATCCTCCGATCTGTAAAATTGATATTCGTATATGTTATTTGTTTTATCCAGATATCCGTTTTTTCGAAAAAAAAAAGGATACGAATACGGATACTATATTCATAGGCCTAGATAACACAAGCAATTAATCCGAAGGCCACGTTTTGAAAAAACATACCCAACATCTTGTTCTTCCAAAGAAAAATGTCAGAACTTAAACTAGTGAAACCAAAAGTTCAATGATCCAGATAAGTTCTTTTGCGAGCCAAAGAACAATACAAAATGATTTTTTTTCAGCACCAAAATTCAAGGGAAACAAAAAAGAAATTAGCCAAGTTATTACAAACAATGTTAAAGATAAAATCTGGGTTCAAATATTTCGAAAGTTTTGTTTAAGATAGAGATGACACTAATAGACAAAGCACATCCACCACTTTTCATTGTTCTTCTGATCCTCTATGAAAGCATTTCCGAAAAGCTCTTGTCCAATCTTGCATCGGATAACATATCTGTTGGGTATGTTTCATAAAATCCAAATGGTTAATTCTAAACCGGAATGAATCCAAGAATTAATCTTAAACCGACTTTTATTTCTGATTTCAAAAGATTATAAAGAGAGAAACAAGACTCATAAGATAAGATTAGAGAGAAATAGAGATTTGAGATTCTGTAACATAAAAAGATTCATCATTCGAGATGAATCAGAAGCTTTGAAGCTTTTCTTTTATGAGTTCTGAGATCTTTTCTTTTAGCCTCTGATCTTCGTTTAATCTCGTTTCTTTCTTCTTTCTGAGACTAACAAGTTTGAAATATTCGTGAAACAATTTCAAACTGCAGAGTTAACACTTTTATCATTCTTTTCTTGGATCTTTCATGGGATAGATGTCTTCAAAGAGATGAGATAGAGAATAGATATCTTGTACGATACCATACACTCATGGTCACTTATGTTTTTTGTTTTTAGTTTTACATATTTTTTGTGAGGATTTGATTCTGCAGCATTTTTGCTTAAGTGATTAGGCTAAATGAAACGAAGCTTATGCGAGTTTATATAGACGAAGACTCTTAAGCTTTAAGCTGGAAAGTATGCCATCATTTCCTGCAAATATTGTGAGAACATGATCGCATAATTTACTATAAATCAGCAACTATATTGTCTTTTAAATGCGTATGTGTTAAAATTTTAAAATCGTTTTCTATAATAATTTGTTGATACGTTCACAATATTTATATATTACAGTGAGAAAGTAAAATTTTTAATTTAATAATACTATACATATAGATATTTGAGGTAAAAATAATCGTGTGTTAATATACGAGAATAATATACGAGAAATCGTATGTTAATTTTGTGTAATTCAAGTAATTTTAAGATTTGATGTTAATTTTGTGGTTACAAAGAATGATAAGAGACGATAATAAATATTTTGTTCCAATTTAATTAGTAGAAAACAAGAAAACAAAAACGAGGGAATAAGAGGCCACCCTTAACTAGAATATGAAATTCAAAACAAAATAATTAAGACAATTCACAAAATAGGAAAACCAAAGGTAAGAATTAGTATTTATACTAGTCCAACAAAAAATACGGATGTTTGAAAACAATGAATTTGTTTAGCAAAAAATCCCAGTGAATCTTCAAATCATTGCCTTATTCGAGATTCATGAAATATTTCATAATACTCCAACCATTGCCAAAGTAACATTTTTTTATTTCGATACATTTCATAGTAACCATATATAAATCATCTTCAACAAGGTTATGGACTTGCACTTTGATACCGTTTTTCACAATTGGAGGTGTAGCACCTAATATTTTTGGTAGAATATACATTATTTGTTCTTTCGATAGAATAAAATTACCTTTGATATCATTTTTGTTAAAGTTTTTGATATGATCATGTTCGGGTCTAGAGCAAAGCTAAAATACTCCATTTTTCTTAAACCAAGATTGATTGATTTTGAAAGTAATATAATAAAACCTTGTATCCATGTGTTCTTATATAGTTCTCTTAAACTAATACAAAAGGAAAAAATGCAAGACTGAGAACACTAGAAGAAATCAGAATTTTTCTATTAAGAAGATGGTAATTTTTCAAAATCTCTAAAATTTATAAACTAAAATAGATAATTTGATCGGAATTTTTCTATAAAGAAAATGGTAATTTTCTAAATCTCTTAAAATTATAAACCAAAATTGATTATTTGAACAGAAAGCTATTGGTACAAGATATAGTTTTTTTTATTAACTTCTATAAAATTACTAATATTCGATAATATATGAATAAAATTAGATGGTTAAACTAAGAAGGGAGGCAAAATGCAAGAAAAGAAGAAATTTCCGATCATACAAAATATAGATTTCTAAATCCTTAGAAATGGAAAAAAGGTCGTTGGACCTTAACATTTGGTTATGAGTGGCCTTCTTTCAAGCAATACATTTAGGAGATATATTGAACCATCCATTTTAAATAATTATGAATAATTTAGAATTTTTGAAATTTCATTTAATTTTAGATGAATACATGAAAGTTTTTATGATTTATGACAAAATTGATGAAGGCATCAAGCCGGTTGAACTACGCAGACCAATGACTCGAGTTAGGACATGCAAGCTGAGAGAACAAATAGGAGAATCCTTAGCCAACATGTTGAACAAGGAGGAGAACGCGTCCTTCCCAGAACGCTCCAAGATCGATATCAGGACTTCTTCGAAGAGCGTGAGAAAGATCAAGAACGCAAGTCAAGACCAAGCAGCACGACCAGATGAGATCCAAGACAATCAAGACCCTTTAGAAGCTAACCAAGAGGACCAAGAATTGACAAGACCCGACCTGGAAGAAACCGACAAGACTTGGCCCTTTATCGCGTCCTACAAGAATTACTTTGTGTTTACGACAAATGTTTTTGCAGGAACACCAAGCCCAAAAAACTCCATCATCTTAGGATAAAGATTTTTAAGGCACATAGGCTTTTTAGGCCTTTTAGTTTCATTTAAAAAAGGCACAAAAAAACTAAGTTAGAAATTTGCTATTTTTCATGTAATTTGCCATTTTTTCTTTAAGTAAATCGGCTTTAGGACCCCTATATAAGATTTCCTTGCAGCCATGTAAGAAAGCACCCAACTTTGAAATCAATAAAGAACACAATTTCTCATAGAAAAATCCTTAGTCCTTAGCAAGTTTAGTCGTTTATCTAAGAGTTAGAACACACTGCAAAATCTCGAGCAGTTTCCCCTTGATCTAGAGTGTGCTTGAGTGTATCTAGAAATCCATCATACTTCTTGTGGATCGCTCCTCAAACTACCCCTTCCACGCCCCTGACTTTTCTTACCAAGGAAGTACATCTGGTTCCCTTGGATATAACCTGCTCCCATCAATCTTAGAGAAGCATCTTGAAGCTCGTATCATTTTGGTATCAGAGCCAAAGATTTTCTGGAAGGTTGTATCTATCTTTACTTTTTGCTCTATTTAATTTTAAAATCGTCATCACTTTCGCATAGGTTGGTAGATTCGTTTCTCAAGTAAAATAACCATTTTTTGCTTAAGATCCAATCTATATCTTACTTGTGACGGATAGGATTCCTAGTTCTCAATCTAAAAAGACAAAAAAAAAAATTGTTCCTTAAGTTTATTTTCCCTTTTTTGTATTTTCCATTTTTACAATTTCGATTTTTTTTACCAAAAAAAAAAGGATAACTACTTGTTTCTTGTTTTGAAACATGGAAACCCCAGCTGAGGTCCCCACCCTACCAAAGATGTTGGCCCAACTCCAAGCCCAGCTTCGATCCATCAACACTCGAATAGATCACTTGGAGCTGAGACCCGCCAACACGCGAGCGTCCCTGCAATCCCGGGATGATGACTCAGACGCTTACCGAGAGGGAGTCTTTGATCCGGATCCAGATTACCCTCCACCTAGGCGTCGTATCACACGAGGAAGAGACCACCATAACCGCGGACGTGAGCGGGACGATCCGGTGCACTCCAACATCGACCCAAGACTTACCGCGCCCACCTTCGCCGGTAAGGTCGACCCGGAAGCATACCTCGATTGAGAGAAAAGAATGGAGTACATCTTTGAGTGCTACCATTATGCAGATCATAAAAGAGTAAGTTTTGCTGCTGCTCAACTCACGGACAACGCCTTGTCCTGGTGGGATCGCGACCTAGCCGAACGAAGATGTCACCACTATAACCAAGTTGCCACTTGGGACGAGATGAAATTTAATCTAAGGAGAAGATATGTGCTTCCATATTTCCATAGAGACTTACAGAAAAAGTTTCGTAAGTTGGTACAGGGAAATAGGTCCGTGGAAGACTACTTTGAAGAATTCAAAAACCTGAAGAACCGCTAGAAACCGAAGAACCTGATGAGGCCCTTATGGCTCAATTCCTAGATGGTCTGCAAGATCGCATCGCTAGGAAGGTAGAAAGGCAGCCATATCACGAGTTAAGAGAGTTATTATAATTTGCCATACAAGTTGAACAACACATAAAGAGGAAGACGGCCGCCCCCAGCTGCCCAAAGTACAATGCTCCCTGGAACGCGCCCACCCCGAGACCACAAGACAAAGGAAATACTATTGAGACCGAGACTCGTCCTAAAGGAGCTGGTCAAGGATCAACCAAGACTCCAATACCTGATGTTAGTAAGGCTTGGAATACTTCTAGAACACGTGACATTGTGTTCTTCAAGTGTCAAGGTCGCAGACACATGGCGAGAGAATGCCCGAACCAAAGGGTAGTGGTTATCACCAAAGGCGGAGAGTATGAATCACATGATGAGGACGAGATGGAAGTAGATGAAGCTGTAGGAGAGGTTGAGGAGACAGTAGCATACTCGGACGTAGGGGAATTCCTTGTAGCTCGCCGCGGCTTGAACTCTATGGTCGTGCCGGATGAAACCGCACAAAGGGAAAACATCTTCCACTCGAGATGTACCATAAGCGGCAAGGTATGCAGTCTTATTATAGATAGTGGTGCTTATACTAACGTGGCTAGCATGTCCTTGGTCAAAAAATTAGGACTCACCACCACCAAGGTCGAGATAATAGTCTCCGAATAAGTGACCATTCCTTTCAGCATTGGAACATACCAAGACCAGGCACTATGTGATGTAGCTCCCATGCAAGTTGGACATCTCTTACTTGGCCGACCTTGGCAGTTTGATACGGAGGCTCTACACAATGGGTGCACCAAATTCTACTCGTTTGTGCATAACAAGCGTAAGTATAGCTTAACACTCTTAACCCCGACTCAAGTACATGAGCTCCATCTCAAGAGGGTTCAGTCCACCAAGGTAAGTAAACCTTCTCTATTTGTGACTCCGAGTGTCATAGAGAAAACCTTGTGTGCCAAGCAAACCGTGCTACTAATGCTATTCAAAGAGAATGTGTGCCTTGAGATGTGGTGTGCAGATTTACCACCAAGGGTCTGTGAGCTCTTAGAACAATTTAAAGATGTGTTCCCCGAGGAAACACCAGCTGGCTTACCTTTAATCTGAGCCTTAGAAGTTTGGCAACACTATCTACTCGCCAAAGAATTTGTGGATCACATCGATCATGAGACTTTGAAGCACTTGAAGGGTCAAACGAATTTAAAGAGATGACATGCAAGATGGTTAAAATTTGTGGAGACATTCCCTTATGTGATAAACTATAAGAAAGGAAAACTGAATGTAGTCGTGGATGCTCTTTCTAGACGACACAACCTCATCACCATCATGGACGCCAAAGTTCTAGGATTTGAGCTCATCACGACCAACTACAAGGAGGATCCAGATTTTGGAGACATCTATCAAGCTTGCAACAAATGAGCCTTCAGATCATACTACGTCCACGAAGGATACTTGTTTCGGGAAAAGAGGTTGTGCATACCACAAAGGTCAATGAGGGACTTGATACTTAGGGAAGCGCATGGCGGATGACTCATGGGGCACTTCAGAGTTGCCAAAACTTTAGCCATGGTGATCAAGCTTTTCTTTTGGCTGCATCTTAAGAAAGATGTGGAGCGGCTGTGCATCAAATGTGCAACATGTTTCAAAGCTAAAGCTATGTCCCCCCATATGGTCTTTATCTCCCTTTAACTATTCCTAATGCTCCTTGGGAAGATGTCTCAATGGATTTTATTCTAGGTTTACCAAAGATAAATCAAAAGGACTCAATTTTTGTTGTAGTGGACTGCTTTTAAAAGATGGCTCACTTCATACCTTGTGACAAGACCAACGACGAATCACAAAACGCCAACATATTCTTCAAGGAAGTGGTGCGCCTACATGGAGTCCTGAGGAATATTGTTTCTGATCGAAACGCCAAGTTCCTAAGCCACTTTTGGAGGACATTGTGGCGGAAATTAGGCACCAAACTGCTCTTCTCCACCACTTTTCATCCCCAAACCGACGAGCAAACTAAAGTGGTAAACTGTATTTTAGGAACCTTACTTAGAGCTATTGTCGGTAAGAATTTAACCAATTGGCTTTTTTGCTTACCAATGGTATTTGCTTATAAACGAGCTAATCATTCGTCTTCTAAGCTTGCTCCACTTGAAGTGGTATATGGTTTCAACCCTTTGACGCCAATGAATTTTACACCACTCCCTCCACGTCATTACCTTGACAAGGATGCAAGTGCCAAAGCCGAACTAGATCTCAAAGCCGCAAGGCTGAATCGATCAAGCAAAGAGGGGACAAAAGCCACAAGGTTGTAATATTCAACCCGGGAGATTTGGTTTGGGTACATGACGTTCCTCATATTTTGTAGGTTTTAAACTCATTATTATGGTTATATTTGGGGAATTCGTCTGTGTTTTATTGAGATTTCAGGTCAAAAACATTCAGAGTTGGAATCATGTTTGAAGGTGTACTTTGGAGAAGTTTGAAGCATTTTTTGGTATTCTCCACGAGAGGAAAGATCGATTGATCAACAAAAGGGTCGATCGATCAGTGCTTTAACAAGGAATGTGCGCACGATCTGATGAACAACTTAGCTTCTGAGAGATTGACTCAATATCAAAAGATCGATCGATCAATCCCCTTTAAAGAAACCTAATTTCACGATTTTTCAGCTCTTGTTTTGGGACCTATAAATACTCTTTTCCTATTTTATTTTTGGAGGCGTCTTTGAGTTGTAAAAGAACAATTTTTACAGAAGTTTGAGAGTTTGTAAGCTAGGAAGAAGATCTCTTCACACTTGAGAAGAATTTCTGAATTTTATTTCTATTTATTAATGCAATTTCAGTTTCAGTTCATCATGATTTGTTTGGTTCATTGTTTTATGTCTGAGTAGATCTTAGATCGGATTTAAGGATTCTAGGGTTTTAGAATTCACTATTAGGGAACAAATAGGATTGATTAATAGATTATTCTCCTTCTAATACTTGAGTATAATGCATAGATTAACTTGATCACCTAGTCGATGATTGTTAAGAAGTAGAACTAGATTAGAAGAACAATTCCTTCACTACTAACGAAATTTAATGCTAGGTTGGAGTTTTGGTAATTGAACCTAAGCGATAAAGCCTACTTGTAATTTGAAACCAACGAGAGTTAGGACCTTTCGATTACTAGAAGAGGGGTAGATTCAACGACAGTTGGTTTATCTTTATTTATGTTCAAGCCGAGAATATGATCAAATTAGTTCCTGAATAGTTTCCGTAACAAGAGTTTCAACTCCCAAATGAATACCCGATATCTGATTGCTTTAGTTATTTAATTACATTCGCGTTTAAGTTGTTAGTATTCACTTCTCTGATTTTGATTGATATAGCTTGCGATTCGATAGAAGTCGAAAGTGTGATCTGGTTCTCTGAGGAATTCGACCCCTAAATACTATTACGTTTGTTGTGCACTTGCAGTAGGATATAGGGTTAAAACTCGTTGTATCAGTACACATGCGAATAGCGCGGGAAATATCAAGAACGAAAATCAAGACCAATCAGAACGACCATAGGAGATCCAAGACATTCAAGACCCTTTCGAAGCTGACCACTAAGACCAAGAATCGACAAGACCCGAGCTGGAAGAAACCGACAAGACTTGGCCCTTTAGCGCACCTCACAAGGTTTATTTTGTGTTTACGACAAATGTTTTTGCAGGAACGCCAAGCCCAAAAAACTCCAGCACCTTGGGATAAAGAGTCTTAAGGACGATAGGCTTTTTAGGCCTTTTAGTTTCATTTAAAAAAGGCACCAAAACACTAAGTTAGAAATTTGCCTGTAATTTGCCATTTTTCTTATTTCCTTTTTGTTAATGGGCTGCGACCCATATTTTCCTTTTATCTTTAAGTAAGTCGGCCATAGGACCCTTATATAAGGTCCCCTTGCAGCCATGTAAGAAAGCACCCAACTTTGAAATCAATAAAGAACACAATTTCTCATAGAGAAATCCTTAGTCCTTAGCAAGCTTAGTCGTTTGCATAAGACTTAGAACACACTGCAAGATGTCGAGTGGTTTACCCTTGATCTAGAGTGTGCTTGAGTGTATCAAGAATTTCATCATAATTCTTGTTAATCGCTCCTCAAACCACCCCCTTCCGCGCCCCCTGACTTTTCTTACCAAGGAAGTACATCTGGTTCCCTTGGATAAAACCCGCTCCCATCAACCTTAGAGAAGCATCTCGAAGCTCATATCAAAAATCCTCCAAAACTCCACCTATAATCAGAAGATTTGAGTTTTTGGGGTTTTAAAGTAGGGGAATCCTCTAAGTAACTCTAGAATGGCAGAGAATCACCTAAATCACAACTTATTTTTTTCCAATAACAACGGATATGATTGTAGTTTTTAAAATTACTAGTTCAAAAACACTCTATTTCATATGATTTTTAGAAATTTATGTTCGAATAGCATATGATTTGTCACTTAAACTCAAATCACTTAAAATCATTCATAGGAAAATCTCTATACGTTTATCAGATTTTTTAAACTTGAAAGCAACATAAAAGAAGGGATATGTTTATTCAAAATTATGGACCAAGAATGATAACAAGACTATTACAGGCGGATATCTGACTTTTTCAGGATATCTGTATTTGTATCCATCTGATCTGCCAAATTCCAATCTGTATCCAAATCCGTTTTGACGGATATCCAGACTAAATATATCCATGAAAAATGGATATCCGCGAATATCCACAGATATCCGTTGTTATTTTTTATAATCATTTTTAATTAAAAAATATCTAAAAATAGTTTTTTAAAAAATTTGAAAATAATCAAAAAATATTTAAAAAATTTTGTAAAAGAAAAAGTTGGAGATCCACGGATATCATTTTCTAATTTTTGCATTATCCGTATCCGTTATCCGCTGATCCGTAAAATTAATATCCAAATTATTACCAGGATATCCAATTTTCAAAAAAAAAAACTAATACGAATACGGATATCAGGCGGATTCGGATACTATATTCACAAGCGTAACACATATTGTAATGGCTCAATTGGTAATCAATTTTCTATGCAGAAAAAAGGAAAAAGAAAATTGGGTTGGATAACTACAAATATATAAATATTAACAAAGTAAAACAATCTCCAACAATTAGAATCCTAAATGGGGTTCTTAACATTAAATAATAATTTGTTGAGAGTTAAGAAGTCTGTGACAAATTTTAATTTTTGTATGTTACTAATGGTAGAATCTCATTAGGGTTCTTAAATTTTTTTTTTTAAATGTAATTATGAAACTTATGAATTTAAAATTTATAAACATAAACCTTATAAAAAATCTAGGGTTAGCTTTAGGCGGTGGGTGGCGGCGTTTTCTAGGGCTTTCGGGGCGGTGGGAGTCGATTTTCTATTAGAATTAACACCAAAGAGAGAATTAAGGGAGAATAATGGGGAAGACTCTTCTTTTCTTCTTACTTATGAAAACATCTTACAATGAGTGTTTATATTGAAGGAGATACAAGAGAGAAAATGCAAAGTAGAAAAAGGAAAAATAGGAAAAGGGAAAATAGGAAAAAGGAAAAATAGAATTGGAACCATATATTGGGACAATGTATTTTTTCCTTTTTTCCAAAAAGTTATGTTGCCCTAAAACCCTTTCTCTTTTGCTTCTAGAATAAGCGTCGTCTAGGGTAAATGGACTCGACTAATACTCCCCCTCAAGCTAAACCGTAAGGAACGAAAGCTTAGCTTGGAAACTCGAACACTACACCTCATTAAAAACCTTGATAAGGAAAACCACGTGGGACAAAACCTTTAGCCAAGGGAAAAAGAGTGTGTAGAACTCGGGTTTAAAGGACATGAAGTCAAGAGTGTTGCAAGCTCACAAGACCAAGCTTACTATATATGTGATTGCAAACCTTGGTACTTGCGGCTTTGGTGAAGATGTCCGCCAATTGATCCTCACTTGGTGTATAACATGGGAGAACTACACCTTCTTCTATGCGCTCACGAACTTTGTGACAATCCACTTCTACGTGCTTAGTTCTTTTGTTAAAAAAGGGATTGGATGCTATGTGAATTGCTGCTTGGTTTTCACAATGCATAGTAGTTGGTTCCTTTGCTTCTTGGCCTAAGTCCTTGAGAAGAGATCACAGCCATACCAATTCATCGGTCAGCCTCCTCATCGCTCTATACTCCGCTTCGACACTCGAGGATGCCACCACCTTTTGCTTCTTTGTCTTCCAAGTCACTAGGTTGCCTCCAAAAAATGTACAATACCATTTGGTAGACTTCCTATCATTCCTATCTCCAGCCCAATCTACATCACAATATCCCGTAATATTCGAGCTCTCATTCTGTCCCATCCAAATGCCTTGATTCGAGCTTCCGTTGAGATACTTGAAAATCCACTCCATCATTGTCCAATGATACTTTGTTGGTGCTTGCATATGTTGACTCACTTTATTCACTGCAAAACACAAGTCGGGCCGAGATATTATAAGATATAGTAGCTTGCCGACAAGCCTCGGATATTGTGGAATGTCGTCAAACGGTTTGTTGTTCCTCTCCCCCTTTCGGTTGACCTTGTAGAAGTCTTCAAAAGGAGTATTGGCTGGTCTACAGTCATGCATACCCGTCTCATTAAGCAAATTGAGAGTGCATTTTCGTTGAGAAAGAAATAATCCATCCGAAGATCGGCAAATTTCAATCCCTAGAAAATACCTTAGTTCCCCTAGATCTTTAATGTCAAAGACAGATTTAAGATAGATCTTTGGTGGATGCAATGCCGTCCGTATCATCACCAGAGATGATAAGATCATCGACATAGATCAAAACCACCACAATACCTTGCGGACCCTTAAGGGTAAAGAGAGTGTGATCCGCTTCAGATTTCTTGAACCCACGATCTTGAAGAGTGAAGCAGTGGTGATTGCTTTAAGCCATAGATTACTTTCCGAAGCCTTAGAACTTTTCTGGGAGGGAAGTTAGAGTCAAGACCAGGAGGCGGGACCATGTATACCTCCTCATCAAGTTCACCTTGAAGGAAATCATTCTTGACATCCATCTGCCACAATTCCCAAGATAGATGTAGCTAAGGAAAGAACAACCCTTACTGTGTGGAGCTTGGCAACTGGTGCAAATGTATCAGTGTAGTCAACGCCATAGGTTTGTGTGAATCCGCGAGCAACAAGTCGAGCTTTGTATCTCTCAATAGTTCCATCACTCTTGTATTTGATGGTAAACACCCACTTAGATGTCACGACTTTCTTGCCTTTAGGTAAATCCGCCTCATCCCACGTTCGGTATCTTTCCATAGCATGAATTTCATCATCAACCGCAACCTTCCATTCCTTGATTTGCTTAGCCTCTTCATAGCTCTGGGGAACCTGGTCCAACACAATTTTGCCAAGAAAAGCTTGAAAATCAAAAAAACCCTCGTGTTTCGAATTTGTGTGCTTCTCCAGAGAGGTTGAGTATCGGTTGTTGGTTCTACTATTGGAGCAACCGGGTCAGGTCCAGGAGACGGATCTGTCACAATATGATCGTTTGGTGAGTCTTGCGGACCCGGAATGTGAATAGAACAATTGTCTTGGGTGTAAGGTTGTTGATCCATAAGGATTGGTGCACTAGGGGCACTTGGATCCCGGAGAGAAGTAGGTTGGACGCTTGGAGCCCGAGGAGAAGGTTGGGGGCGTTTGTAGCCCCGAAAGATTCAGTCGTAGGGTCTTGAGTCCGAGGAGCCGAGGATGAGTCTGCTACACCTAGGTGGTGAAGGAGAAACCGTAAGCTGGCAGACCTATCCATTACTGGTTCTGACAAATCATGGAGATCCTCTGAATTCCTTTCTCCATAGAATCCACAATCCTCAATGAATATTACATCTCGAGAAATAAGAATCCTCCTAGAAACTGGATTATAACATTTATATCCTTTTTGGGTGGATGAGTAACCTAGGAACATGCACTTCTTGCTCTTGGCTTCAACTTTGTTCCTAAGCTCTCTGGGTACTAAGACAAAACATACACAACCAAAGACACGTAAGTGATTCAATGGAGGTTTGGTTTTGTTTAATACTTTGTATGAAGAAACATCTTGGAGAATTTTTGTTGGTGTCCGGTTAATGAGATAACATGCTTTCATGACTGCATCCCCCCAAAAACTTTTAGGGACATTCATATGAAACATAATGGATCTTGTAACTTCCATCAAGTGACGGTTTTTCCTCTCCGCAACCTCGTTTTGATGTGGGTTATAAGGGAAACTTGTTTGGTGTAAGATCCCTTGTTTGGTTAGATGTTCTTGGAAGGTTTTACTCATGTATTTGCCTCCATTATCTGTCCTAAGTACCTTCAATTTTGAGTTAAAGTGATTAGTTACATAAGCCTCAAAATTTTTAAAGGCATCAAAGACTCTATCTTTTGATGGCATAAGGGTTATCCATGTATATTTCAACTTTTCATCTATGAATGTGACAAAGTATTTATGGTGATCTCGAGAGGCACAAGGAGAAGTCCAAACATCCGGATGCACAAGATCAAAACAATTTTCATAGATAATATAAAATAATGGATAAATCGATTTGCAATGTTTTCCTAAAATGCAAGTTTCACAATCAATATTGTCTAACGAATGATTAGGCAACATAAGTTTCATAGCATGAAAATGAGGATGACCAACTCAAACATGCCAAACACGATTACTAAGGCTTCCAACAGCCGAACTAGACACAACCAAACTAGTGCGGCTATTCAAAGATAAGAACTTAGGATTTTTAATAATATAAAGTCCATCTTGCACTTTCCCTTATCCAAGCAAGCGTCCGGTATCAATATCCTGAAATTTCACATCGTTGGGTCCGAAGACAGCATAACAATTTAAGTCCAAAATAGCCCTCCTAACCGATAACAGATTCGAGGTAAACTCTAGTAAATAGAAGACTCTAGACTTCTTATCAAATATATCTAGATTCTCTACTCCATTAACCGATATCCTATTTCCATTTGCTATCACAACACTTCCCACAGCTCGTTCTATGTTACTAACTAACCCCTTATCACTAATCATATGATGAGAGGCTCCATAGTCAATAACCAAAGGTTTAAAGAGAGTTCGAGTGTAATAGAAGATACTGGAATCCCTTAAGGGTTTAAGAGAGTTGATTAGGGATTCAAGGTCGAATCTCTTTATTTCTCCATTGAACGAAGATGAGGCTGTAGTCAAGTGCTCTTGATCCTTGAAAGGGGCCGAAGGCGAGCCAAGCATATGCCCATGATCCGCCGAGATTTCGTAAGAAAATTTAGCCTTGGGATCCTTGAACCTTGATGGCTTGAGGTGTGGACAAAGCACCCAACATTTCTCCTTGGAGTCGCCTTTCTTCTTGCAGTAGTCACAACATTTTCTATAGGAATGTCTCAAATCTCACAAGGGTTTTCGAAGTGAAGACGACTCTAGCCAACCTCTCTCAAGAGGAAATGGAGTTCACCGAATATTTTGGGAAGTTTAGATCTTTGTGGGCAGAACTTGACATGTTAAGGCCATTCTCCGTGGATCTGAAGGTAATTAGGGAAATGAACGAAGAGGATAAAGTCTTCAGCCTTTTGATGAATCTTAATCCAGATTACAAGGACCTTGTGAAGCACATCCTTAGGTCAACCCCAAGCTCCAGATCCCTTCCTAGTCTTGAAGATGTGTGCTCCCAAATCCAAAAAAAGCAAGGATCCATTGAGTTGTTTGAAGGAAAAGGAAGCTCAGGTCTCGTTACCGCAAATAAGGCCCAAGGGAAGTTTTCTTTAAGGTGTCCCACAACTCCTTAGCCATCTCACAATAGGAGTAAGCCTCAAGGATTGGCGGATCTAGAAAACTTTGGATGATAGACTTGACAGCTTGGTCCATTTGAAACCATTCATCATCCTCATCAAGAAGATCATCCTCGTCCACGTCACTATAAGGAGATTCCCTTGGAGGTCTTTCCCTTACAACGTGGCTCCAAAAACCGCTTCTTGTGCAAAGTGTGGTCTTCAGTATTCCAGCCCAAAGTAAATAATTGACAGCCTTGAGGGTCACAGAGACCATATGAGACTTAGCTTGGGTGAAATCCATTGCTTATACGAACAAAACTTCTTCACACCTTATCCCTGATAATCAAAAGACCCGTAAGCTTCAAACTTGAGGAAAGATCGTACCTTTGTAGAGAAGACTTGGAAATCTTTTCCTCTTTTTTTGGAGTTCTTGCTTTGCAAAAAGTTGAACAAGATAAGAGAAACCTGAGAATATTAAGAGATTAAAGAAGAAGAGAATGGCCGAGAATCATTGCTCTGATACCATGTTAGAATTAACACCAAAGATTAACTATACTTGCAGAAAATAAGAGAGAATTAAGGGAGAATATTAGAGAAGACTCTTCTCTTCTTCTAACTTATGAAGACATCTTACAATGAGTGTTTATATAGAAGTAGATACAAGAGAGAAAATGCAAAGTAGAAAAAGGAAAAATAGGAAAAGGGAAAATGGAAAAAGGAAAAATAGAATTGGAACCATATATTGGGACAATCTATTTTTTCCTCTTTTCCAAACGGTTATGTTGCCCTAAAATCCTTTCTCCTTTGCTTCTAGAATAAGTGTCTTCTAGGGTAAATGGACTCTAATAATATTTTTTGAGCATTGGGTCTTAGGGGGTGTCGTGGTGAAGTTTATGTCTAGCGAGGAGGGGAAGGGTGTGTGCTCTCTCGAGGGTTTTCTTCTTGGATCTCGCCGTGCCGATGCGGGGGATGCGAAGGGGTCTCGTGTAGGTTTTGAGGCTTTCTCAAGCTTCGGTATTTTTGGTAGGGTTTTGTTTCGAGTAGGTGGACGTGTACGTTGGTTGTCGTTCCGTCTGCTAGATCTATTTTTGTTGGTGTTAGGCTTAGAGGTTTGTGGGGAGAGGGGTTTCTCTAGGTTTGGGGGCTTGGGGTTTTTGGGGTTCCGATCTTCGTTTCTTTCACGGCCTGAGGTTTCCGAAGAGTTTTTTTCTGGAGTTTTGATGTTTCGGCTTCTGATTGTTTTTTCGGGTCAGATCCACAGATCTAAGGTATGGTAGTTTCGATTTGTTGGTGGTTTTTACGTGATCTGTTTCGATCAGTTCATGGTTCACTGGGACTTTATCTTTCGGGATTAAGTTGTGGCTGGTTTCAAGTAGGGTTTCTGGGGACTAAGACCATTCTCTCGGGTAACATTATCTCTAGAGAGGATGTTCTTTGGGTGATCCAGAATTGGTGGTGTATTTTTAGTGGAGGTGTAATGGTATCCTTGGATACATGGGGCTTTTGCGTTCAGTGGTGGAGCCCATTGGCGCAGAGTTACTTTACCTCATTTGTCACGATAAAGTTTATGAGGAACTCTTGGTTTCCGAGTTGCTTAGTCATCTTAATGATAGTTCTGGTGTTGATTCCGGGAAGTTAGAATCCAGTCACGTTTGAGATTTCCAGTGTTGTTGGATTACATTAGTTGTTGTGTCTAGAGTGGATTATATTGGATTTGATCACATAGTGTATGTTAATCATTGTTCTCAGGGGGCGTTCAGATTCTATTGATATATTTAGTATAGATTTAATGAATTATCCTTTCTCTGTGACTGAGTTACATTGTGAGACAGACTGTCACGGTCACTCGGATAATGGGAGAGGGAGGAGAGTCGGCTACTGCCAGGGAGCTGGCAAATATGGACATAGGATCCATTTTGCTTCAGGGAAACCTCAGGCATTTGGTGAGTGCACACTTTATATGGTTCCAGTAGTTACTTGTAAGGGTACACAATTTTTGTTTGCTTTGGATTGCATGGGAATTCTTTGTAGGTTCAAAGCACATTCTTTTGCTTATTTCCGCTTTTGGGGTCCTATTTGGACTTTAGTGGAGAGTAGTTTAGAGTTTTGGGTGTGAGTCAGCCATGCCTATCATTTTGTTAGGGTTCCTGAGATATAGGATTGATAGATTTTTTGGATATGGTTTCCAAAAAAGAATATTCTGTAATTTGCTGAGGTTAAATAAGGCCATAGAGTCTCGCTGATTTATTACTCTCGTTTCCATTTTTTTACTCTTTTAAATCTGGTTTGGTTCTCGTTGTTAATGGCCCATGTGGTGTCCAAAAAGAAGGGAGGAGATGCAAAATCTCCTCCCCGAGTCATCAAAATTAAGATTCCGGAAATAGAGAATTATGCTCTGTTAGCACACTGTTCTAAGGTACTAATGGAACGTTTTTTAAATACTCAGGTGCATAATGTAGATACATTCCTGTTCTATATGCCTCAATTTTGGAGTTTGGTGAGAAAAGTCAAAGGCGTAAATTTGGGTAATGGGCGATTCCAGTTCGAGTTTCAATCTGAAACAGACCTGGTAAGTGTTTTGGATTATGGTTCTATTAACTTTGACGGTTGGATGGTCTCTTATGCCCCGTGGAAAGCTATGGTTGATGTGGATTATCCTAATAGTATAAAATTATGGTTGAGAATCACTGGAATACCATTTGAGTATAGGGTTGATGAGGTCTATCATTTAGTGGCTAGTTCATTATGTTCGGTGGTTTGAGTAGCCATGGAGAAGGGGCAGGTTTTGATTGACCTGACGTGTTCTAAACCCTTAATATTCTTGTATGTTCTGGAATTTGAGGAGGGTAGGGAGTCCAAAGTTATGTTCGAGTACAGACGGCTAGTTGGGTATTGTACATTGTGTTATAGGATGATGCATGAATCTAGCACTTGTTACAAGGCAAAACCGGAAACAAGAGAGATGCTAGGTGATCGGTTTCGAGTTGCTGGTTAGGTAGACCATAACAAGAGCTTTAAAAGAGTAGTTCTAGCGGGGGGAAATCACACAATGCTACCACTAAGTCTAGATTGATTATTCCTAAATTTGTGGGGGATAAAAGAGGCCGAGGGGTTTTTGCGGCTACAGTTATGGGAGGGGGCAGGTGACATTACTCCTATACTTTCGTTTATCTAATTTTCCAAATGGTGGTGTTCAAAATTTTTGTTATATATGCAGGAATCTGGGTCTGGTGAGAGTGATTTACAACTGTCTGCCAAGAAGGTCAGACGACCTTTATTTCAAACTGAGGGTGAGGTGACTGTAGCTGCTGCTGTTTTGGTCCCTCCGATGGAGGAGAAGGTGGAATCAGACCTGTCGCCAAGTGAGGATATTGAC
The DNA here is from genome assembly GCA_023374145.1 of Lepidium sativum. Taxonomy (NCBI): domain Eukaryota; kingdom Viridiplantae; phylum Streptophyta; class Magnoliopsida; order Brassicales; family Brassicaceae; genus Lepidium; species Lepidium sativum. The sequence continues at coordinate 35,641 of JAKUCM010004217.1, forward strand.
TCACTGCAGCAACATGGCGGAGGAACTAAAGGCCTATTGGCATACCTGGATGCCATGGAAGATTCGGTGCTAGAGGAGTTGGTGGCTGAGGCCGAATTGGGTACTCGCCAAGCTCTATAGGAAGAGGCGGAGGCCTTGATTAATGAGGAGTTTGTAGCCAGATGCAGAATTGCAATGAGGCGAAAGAGGCGAAAGCACTCAAGCCTCCTTCCGGGGCTGGGAAAGTTAGTAGTCGCATGCTTACTCCACTCAGAGGTGTGTGTGCCAAGAAAATGGCGATCGTAGGCACCATGTCTCCTCGTGTGCCACAGTGACACGTTAAGCCAAGGAAGGCAAACAGAAGGAGCAAGAGAAAGACTCCAAGAAATAATCTTGATGATTTTTAAATTTCTTTGTTGGAATTGTCAGGATATTGGTAATAAATTGACATTAAGTTTTCTACGTGATATTTGGAAAGGTTGTAAACCAGATTTTTTATTTCTGTCAAAAACAAAAAATTATTTTATTTTGTGGAAAAATTGCAATTGCATTTCGGTTATCAATTTATGACAATTGTTGAACCTGTTGGGGGAAGTGGAGGCTTAGTATTATTTTACCAAGATAATTATCAGGTTCAGGTTAATTACAAAAATAAAAATATGATTGATATTTCTTTGAATCTGGGTACTGTCCGGTCACATATAACTTTTATCTATGGTGAACCGGTTTGGGGAAATAGAGCATATGTTTAGGAACGTTTAATGAGGCTAAGTACAACCACGTTTGGTCCTTGGATAATTGGCGGAGATTTTAATGAGATTTTTTTTTAATCATGAGAAACAAGGGGGGTTCTCAGAAGCCCAATATATTTTTTTCCTTTTAATCAGATGCTTCGGGTCTGTGGTATGCTAGATTTCCCAAGAATATAAAAATACATGGTCCTGGCGGGGAGTTAGGTGTAATGGTATAATCCGATGTGTTCTGGATAAGGTATATGGCAATGGTGACTGGCACGATTTGTTCCATTGGGGGAAATTAATTATCTGGAAATGATGTCTGATCATCAGCCTATATTTGGATGTTTTCGGGACCAATTTAGACCCTCCCGACATAATCGGTTTTGTTTTGATACAAGATGGATCGGTAAATCAGATTCAAGGAAATAGTAGAACGGAGTTGGACACAAGAGGGTTTTCGCCCTGCAAGGCCAGATTCCTTTTCAGAAAAGATTAGGAGGTGTAGGAAGGAAATCTCACTTTAGGTATTAGAAATGTTGGTGGATTGGGTATGTATATGGGTCTACCAGAGAGCATTGGTGGTTCGAAAGTGAAGATTTTTGCGTATATGGTAGAACGATTGGAATCTCGAGTTGCGAATTGGTCAACTAGATTCCTATCTAAGGCTAGTAAGGAGGTTTTGATAAAATCGATTTTGACAGCCTTGCCGACTTATGCGATGTCGTGTTCTAGGATTCCGAAAACTGTCATCAAGAGAGTGCAATCTGCCATAGCGAATTTTTGGTGGGAAAATTCGACGTCCTCTAGTGGAATACTTGGACGAAATGGGAGGACTTGTGTAAACCAAAGTTCGAAAGGGGACTAGGCTTCCGGTTACTAGAAGATTTTAACACGGCTCTCCTGGCGAATCAGTTGTGGAGGTTATTAGAATTTCCTTACTCACTTTTGGCAAAAGTATTTAAAGGAAAGTATTATAAGGACAAAAATCCACTAGATATTCAGGCCCAACAAAAGTCCACTAGATATTCTATCTGGTCGGGATGTGATTACTAAGGGAGTTATTTGGATGATTGGGGATGGGAAACATAGTAGAGTGTGGCACGATCCCTGGATCCCAGATATTAGTCCACACCCGGCATTTGGTCAAATTTACACGTGTTCCCGGATATGACGGTGGATCAATTCATAAACCATCAACGGGGAAAATGGAAGGAGACTTTAGTACGCCAATATTTTAATCCCAAAAATGTCCAGCTAATTCTGGCTATTTTTCTTTCGATAAATCCAAGTTTGGATCATTAGGGTTGGCATATGACGAAATCAGGGAGATATACGGTTCGGTCAAGTTACTCTCTTTTAGGGAGAATATCGGGGATAACGCAGCCTAGGTCGGAACCCTCTGCGGATATGTTCTTTGAGTCGGTGTGGAAGTTAGATTGTCCACATAAAATAAAGCATTTTATTTGGCAATCATTGTCAGGATGCACAACAATGTATCAAAATTTGGTAAAACGCGGGCTAAGCAGGGATGCTAGATGCTCGCGTTGCGGAGCAGAGCCTGAAACAATTTATCATGTCTTATTTGAATGTTCTCCGGCACTCCAGGTCAGGGCTCTGTCCCTCATACCTACAGCTTCGGGTCTGTTTCCAGGAGGATCGGTCTAGCATTCGTTAGCTCATCTCTGGTGGAGATTTCCGGGGCAGAGTGGATCTCAGGTATTTCCATGGATTTCTGGGGCAGAGTAAATTCTGTTTCTCGAATGTGGATCTGGATCCTCGGATAGTGTTGGCAAAAGGCGGTCTCCGATCACAAGGAGTTGTCTGATGCTAGATCTGGTCTCTCGATTCCGAGAGTATTTAGTAATTCTTCGCTTGATGGTTCTAAGCCAGCATGGATTTACCCTACTACAACCAATCAGTCATTCACAGGTTTCAGATGCTTTGTGGATGCTTCCCTGGAAAGCCACCGACCTTCAGACTAGGTTTGGGGATTTGTTTCAAGGAGATTTGTTTTCCAGATTCAGGTGGAGGGTTGATTTCGGAAAAGAGAGTGGACATCGGTGCCTTTCTGCACTCTATGCAGAGGTGGAGGCGCTTCTCCGGGCCTTAAAGGATTTGTTATGATATCAAATCTTAGAGGTTGAGGTGGCTACGGACTGTGAATCAGTGTGGTATATTCTTCGCTACCCCGTAGAGTGGCCGACCTTTGCTACGATCCAGGAGGAGTACCGGCGTCTGGAGTCTTGGTTTTCAGTCTGCACAATGTTGGTTATGCCTCGAAATCTGAATTCTAAGGCTGACGTCCCTTGCTAGGATTGCTCGGGTTAGAGCTCCAGGTTTCCACCAGGG
>JAKUCM010004218.1:0-46626 GCA_023374145.1 Lepidium sativum
TCAGACGACTTTTAATTTATAAATTCATGATTAGGGTTTGCGGCTCAATACATGCACGCCTATCGCATCTTTCTTTTTTCATATTTTTCTTAAATTAAGCACTCTTAATCGAAACTTGCTCACACCAAATTTATTTATTTTAGGAAACATATATTGACTACACTTATTCTAATCAAAATGAATTAGAAAATTTCTCTAAATTTGTCAAGTCTACTTATGTGAACCAGTCGTAAAGACAAAAATTAAATCTAATCCAAATCATTGTATTACTGTATACACGTTGCTGACATTATACGTATTCAAACTGCGACTAATTCATTATTTATTTAATATTTACAATTACATTTTCTTGTGATATTTATGTGTAATGCAACTTTGTATTACCCAATTTCGCATATCTATAGTATTGTATCGTGGTTCATCTAAATTACTTTTTCTTTGATAAAAAAGTATCTGATATCTCTTATAGTCCACTCAGAAAAAAATAAAAATCGAAGTTTCTTTCTTTTATCATCACAATTGAAAATTTGATACGTCGATGTCACAGACATATAGGCACAATCTATCGATATGTAAGGGTTTGATTGGTTATTGGAACGGATGTGAAAATGATATATCAGACCAAGATTATATATTTGTATATGTATAGGTGTATGCATGCACTTAAAAGATACATATGACTTTGATAACTACATTAGCGGAGAGGAGCAATATGACTTTACTTTGTTTTTTGGCCAAAAGATAAAGAAAAGGAAAATCAATAATGTTAAATTTTTATTATTATTTTATAAAAGTTTTAGTATCAAATATAATTTGTTTTTTTTTTGGGGTCTGGAATATAATTTGTTGTTTGAATAATTCTAGAATTCGATATTAAAGGTCTAATAAAGACAAACTTCCATGCTTTCATTTATAATTTATGTGCTTTATGAACTATGGCAAACAAATTCAAAGTTATAAAATTAAAAATTGCCTAATAAAAACATCTTTTGATTCCCTGGGCACAAATCTTCATGTCAACTTTTATTTGTCTCTGAATTTATTTTATTTAATATATCATAAAGAAAGATTCCAAATGGAATAAAATAACCAATCCAACTTCTTTTATAATCCCAAAACCTTAAGAGGAGACCTTCATGTACCTTTCATCTCCTTCTTCTCTTTCACTCAAACTCACACAGAAACTTTCAACTCTCACATACAGAGAGAAACAAACCCTTTCATTCATTTGAATGAAGTTGTAGAGAAACCATTAAAAGTCAAAAACTTTGAAAATGGAGATTTCAACAAAGCCACCACCTTCATCTCCTTCCTCTGCTTCTTCTTCTTCCATTGTTAATGGATCTTTACATCATCACATCATAACTAGATCTGATCATTATCCAACAACTTTTGTTCAAGCAGATACTTCTTCTTTCAAACAAGTTGTTCAGATGCTCACCGGAAGTTCTTCTCCGAGATCTCCAGATTCGCCACGTCCACCGACGACTCCTACCGGAAAGAGTAATTTTGTGATTCCTCCGATCAAAACAGCACAACCGAAGAAACATTCTGGTAACAAACTTTACGAGAGAAGGTCACACAACAACCTCAAAAATAGTCTCATGATTAACACACTCATGATCGGAGGTGGAAGCGCCGGAAGTCCAAGATTCTCGCCGAGAAATCAGGAAATTCTGTCGCCTAGTTGTCTTGATTTTCCTAAGCTCGCACTTAACAGTCCCGTGACGCCGTTAAAACACGATAATAGCAATGGAAACGACGGAGATCCTTTCGACAGGATGTCTCCATTATCGGAGGAAGAGAGAGCCATCGCTGATAAAGGTTATTACTTGCATCGCTCGCCGATTTCAACTCCTAGAGAATCGGAGCCGCAACTTCTGCCTCTTTTTCCGATAACTTCTCCCAGAGTATCGTCGGAGCAGTAGACTCCGATGATGTTTATAAATTTTTACCGCCACTGTAATTTTCGTTTCTTAATTTTATAATAAAATATTGTTCTGCTTAAATATCCATTCAGCTTATTACTAACTAAAATGTTTTAATTCAATAAACAGAGAAAATAAGAAGTAATTTTCTATAATTGTTTTGGTCAAAACGTTCAAATATTACATGTGGTAATGCTTTCGTTATAGATCTCAGATACAAGGTTTGAATTCTTAAGATTAAAGAACACGAGGCCAGAGAAAAAGTTACTGATAACTTTGTTTATGAGAGAGCAATGCATGTTTTAATCTTTTTTTAAGGAGTTTACCGTTGAAGTTTGGATTCAGAGATTAATAATGTAAAAGAATATTTATCTATTTCTATTTTTGTTTTCGTCAACAGAAATTTTGTCTATTGTTATTTGACTAGTAATTCATTGCATCATCCACTTATAAAACTTATCATGTGTTGTTGATTCATGATTTAAATCATTATCTCTTAAATTTTCTTCGTCATCGATGATTAAGTTGGTAACTTACAAAATTCTCTGTCGTATTGCTGTTGAATTTCCCCTTTTTCTTGATTAGTAGTTTTGAAGAATAATACATCTGAATTTTTGATATTGATCCAATCAAACGAAACGACAAAATAATGCGGATGTCTCGTAGAGCATTTCTTGTAAGTTTTGCTGCAGGCAGCAATTACTTTATAAATCGCAGAGTTACAACAATTTGAAATAAATAATAAAATTCATATAAGAAAACAACGTGGTAACGCCTTATTGACTTGTTTGAAAGCTAAACTTTATTATATATCGCGATGACCGCAAAAGGTAGCTTACGCTTACTAGTAACTTAAAATCCATCAAAGTAAAAAAGAACAAAGGAAGAGTTCAGACACAACACAAAAAGCAGTTACTCTTCTTGTCTTAAAGAGCTTAACATGTTTCATTTTCTTCGACGGTAGGATTTGCATTTTTAGAGCCGAGGAGATTGCTTCTGAGTCTCTTTACGGTAATCATAAACTCCCATTCCTCGTTTTCTTCCTAATCTTCCAGCATCAACGTATTGAACGAGAAGAGGACAAGGTGCGTACTTTGAGTCCCCAAGTCCCTCGTACAGCACTTTCATTATAGACAAGCACACGTCTAGACCAATTAAGTCTGCTAACTCCAAGGGACCCAATGGGTGGTTTGTGCCGTGTTTCATTCCATTGTCAATATCTTCCTTTGTAGCAACCCCAGTGTAAAGTGTGTGGAACGCTTCATTGATCATTGGCATAAGAATCCGGTTCACGACAAAACCAGCATAGTCTTGTGAGCATACTGTTATCTTGCCAAACCTGCAGGTTTAAGGAGTAATTGAATCAGATACACAGTAAGTTAATCTAAGTAACCAAACCCACTAACATTCCTCTAAAGTTATCCTTATCATCACCAAAAACTCATTTTACTGAATCTTTTCTGGAATTTAAAAGGAAAAGATTTCAATTATGTGTCTGATTCTGATCCAAATGTAACTTTATCATCTTGTTGAGGTATTCACAAGATAGATACTGCGTTTGATCATCGCCAACATTTGATCTTATGTCAAAATATGTATACTTTACTTGAAGGAACGATCAGAACCTTTCAGCCAGGGCTTTTGTAGCCATAAACGTCTCTTCTGAGGTATCCGCACCGCGAATGATCTCAACCAATTTCATTATCGGAGGAGGGTTCATAAAGTGCATGCCAATGACCTAGAAGAACAAATGCTTAATACAGTTTGCTATATTCAGATAGAAAACATCAATTTAAGGACAGGAAGTAAAGAGTCTTGAACCTGGCTTGGTCTTTTTGTGGCGGATGCAAGACGCGTAATAGAGATAGAACTTGTATTAGAAGCTAAGATCGCAGTACTCTTGGCTATACCATCTAAATCCTTGAACAGTTTCTTCTTAATGACTTCGGATTCGACGATGGCTTCAACGATGATATCAGCAGAACTCAAATCTTGAATATTAGATGTTAACCGTAGACGACGCATGGCATCATCACCAGCTTCCTGCAACATACAAAATCATTCTGGTGCTAATGGTTTTCCACAAAATTCTACCTTTTACCTTTCCTGAATCCTAAAATATTCTGAAGTCTTTAACACTGTTACTCCCATTAGATCGTTTGTTTTCGTCTTTTAGCAAAATTATCAAATATTTTCACGAAATAAAATCAAAATTAATTCCACAGTCTCCAAAGAATCGCGAAGAAGCTGAAGAACCAATATCGTATTCGTAACCGAACATAAAAATTCATTTACTCAGAAATACACAGAACAGGCTATAATTCAGTTTCAATTTGAATGATCTTTCAATTAGTTATTCGATGGAGAACCCAGTAAATTAAAAACAAATAGATACGAGACTTAATCTTGCCTTGGAGATTAGACCTTTGGAGACGAAACGTTTGACAGAGGAAGAGATTGCTGCAGGGGCTCGAGAGAGCGCATCTCGATCAGCGTCCAGAAGCCAAACTTCGAGGCCATTCATGGCGGCGAGTTGCGCGATTCCTGAACCCATCTGTCCAGCACCTACTACTCCGACACACTTCATCTCCGCCATTTTCTATCTGCTTCTCCGAATCACCTGTATCGTATCTCTCTTTATGATACCAGAATCAAGGAGATATACACTTCGTCCGATGGGCCTTAGCAATAATGGGCCTAGTGATTATAACGGGCCTATACGAGATTAACCCAATTGTAAGGATATACTCTCGGTGCTTTGCTGAACAGTTATGACCACGTGTCGAGACACAATTCATCGACCAAGCAACGTGTCGTAAGCTGTCCACGTGTCGTTTTCCAGTTACCCCAACATTCCACTAACTTCCGGTAGCTTTGGACTTCGCTTAACTACTTAAGAGAAAGTGGGAAAGAAACAGATAAGAATCTAATCAATAAAACAGAAATTAAGAAGATAAATTAACAATGGCGACTAGGTTTTTGGTGAAGAGATTCATGGCAACGAACGTTTCAAGAACTCCAGGGGGAGATTTATCCGGTTATGTCTACCGTCAAACTACAACCGGAATCAACCGCTTCTCCACTGCATTTAAAAAGTCGGAGGTATGTTCTAATGTATCAACTTCGAAGTTGTTAAGTAAATTTTAATAAGTTAGGAATTATATTTTTCTTTAGGGTACAGAGAGCTTGAGAGATAGCCACTACACCCAAGGTTCCAACATTACAAACGACGATAAGTCGACAACGAGTTACGTGACGGACAAGGCAAAGGAAGGTGTGAAGAAAGCAACGGATGTAGCCATGAACGCCGGTGATAATGTGAAGGATGCAATGGAAGGCGCGTGGGAAGCAGCCAAGGAAACGGGTCAAAACATCAGCAATGCGGTTGCGGGAGATGAAGACAGCGGTAGGATTCATGAGGATAAGGTTGCTATCGAGTTGAAGGATGTGAAACAGCCTGTCGATACGACGGAGTATAGAGGTGTGGAGGAGTTACAACAGCAAGCCAACGGCGAAGTTAAGCCACCATAATTAGCTACTGTCATTTTTTTTTGCTTATGTCAGAGGTTGTAATGCTTTTGAATAAATCGTTGCTTTCGTTACAGCTTTGTTTCCATTGTTAAAGAGTTAAAATTACAGACAGATTAACAAACGGTCCAAACGATTCAACTTTTCAAAATTGTTTTTGAAGAGTCATCACGCCGAAAAAGAAGCCTTAATACTTTTTGTAAGGATAAAGATATATTAGGTTGATTACATACATGCAAGAACTGATACGATACGTTTAAATAATAGACAAAGAGCTAAAGAGAGAGTTCGGCTGTGGGGTTGGATACTTAGGTCTGAACACCTGGACTCCATAGTTCCTAGGGGGTCTTGGCAATGAAAAACAGATTCTCCCACAATGATCACTAGATTCACTACCAATTCACTCGGGTACAAAACAACGGAAAAAGAATTTTTATATCTCACATTATATGTACTTTTTCTCAAGCTTTCAATATTTGTTGGTTGTTTAAAGTTATGACCATGATCATTAATTCACTATCATATATTGATTTAGCATCTATGATGAGTGGAGTACATTATTCGATTTGTTCTGCAAGAGACAAGTGGAACCGAAAACGAGAGGAAGCATATCTAATTTGTACTGATTAGCAAGGATAGCTATGTGCGTATTGTTTGGTCACGTTAAGAGACCGGGAATTGATATATGACTCATGCGTGTATCTATATTCTGGTCACGTTAAGAGACCGGGAATTGATATATGACTCATGCGTGTATCTATATTCTCCATTTGTATTCTCCACTTCCTGGATTATGACAACATCATCTCCTTTTGTTTGTTTGTCTTGTTTGTCGACGTTCGCTTTAGACGGAGACGAGCATTAACTTATCACATTCTTCTTTTCCTTTTCACCTTTTGTTCTTTGCAACATTGCAGGAAAATCACACTCTAAAGTTACAAAAACGGAAGCAAACCCTATATTTCACATATGACATTTTTTTATGTAGCAAAAAGAACGGTAGTATGAAGGAAATTCAAAGAGATGTGAGAAGGTAAAAAGGGACAACATTTGTTCTGTTCTGCAAAAACAACTCCAAAAGCTTTGCGTCGTAGAGCGTAAGACGACATTGAGTACAGTTTCACATGTGAAACCTTTTATTTCCCGTCTTTTTCACTACCCACTAAATCTAACTATTCCTCTTTCTTACTCGTACAAAAGTTGCACAAAGAAACAAAACAGAGAGAAGTAAAGAAAGCTTCACTGTTTATCTTTTATTCCAAGAGAGAAACAGAGAAGAGAAATCATACATTTGAAAAGACAAAAACGAGAAGAGTAAACTAGAAGTGAAAATTGAATCTTACAAAGAAAACACCCATACTTGTGACTCTTTAACTCTTTAACTGTTCCAGACTCGAAGACTCTTTACTCGATTCAGTGACCAGAATCATTGGAATCTGTAGATGTCTTTTGTCCTGTCAAAGCAAAAACAAATCTAGGTTAAAAATGAGGAATTTGTTTACTTTGTAGTTATTACTATGTGAAGATCTATTTCGAGCAGCCGCTAAACTTTAAACCTTAAACATCAGAGTTCTCTATTAAGAATTGTTCTAACAGTAGTTTGCATTGACCCACTATAGCTAAAGTGACCTCATCGTATACTTTGCATCTTTCAATTACTTTTTTTTGCACTCCCACAAAATAGAATCTTTAAAAAGTGAATAAGCATCAACTAAATGCCTTCAAAAAGCAATAGTCCAGAACAGACAAAAATTCATGCTGTCAACAGCATAAATGCAACAGAAAAGGCAAGTTAAAACCAAATGCAAACTAGCATTCAGTTGAAAAGACAACTAGTTGTTTAAACTGAACATAGTCATTATCCTCTAACCCCAAAGCTAATCATAAATTCCTAATCCAATTGGGTCCAACAACAGATGACCACTAGGGTTATAATCAGAGGAATCTAAATTCATCCATACAGGATGTCACCATTTATTAGGGATTTTGTCTGTTTCTGAAGATAAATATAAAAAATGTTAGATGAGACTACCATGCTTATAATGATTCCTAGCTCTTCGTCTTTGTACTATGTGTCTACAGTTGTACAGGTCAATAAGGATACTACTTAATTACATGGAAGGACATCAATGTTATCTCAGGCCCCCCTTTCAACAAGGGGGAAGTACAATATATATAACTTTAGAAATTTTACCAACTAGTAATATTAATTGCATCAGAACAAACTAAAAATCACAGAAGGCCTGTTAAAAAAGAGTTCAGATCTGTAATACCAATCTACCGATTCGAGTTCATTTTTTTTTGGGAGCAAGCACATTAAGTAATTATGTACTTATTCCACCAGAGAAGCATTCAAGGACACAGTGGTCCATCTTCCTACTTTACTTCCCCTCTTTAAAGACTTCGAAAGAACATTCATTCCAAACCCCAAGCCCATCCTCTATTTGGTCTTAGTGTTCAACATAGTTCCACCGCTATCTCTACAAGACTAAAAATCTTAACAGAAAATGGAAGGTCACAGAACACAACAGCGTGGTTTCTTGAAAGACAAGGCTTTAGTCTCCAACCTTGTTGAAGACGAAATGGAGAATGGCATGGATGGAGAAGAGGGTGGAGTAGACGAAGACAAAAGGAAGAGAATGATGGAGAGAGGTGGAGGTCCTAGTAGCAACAAAGACCGCGTTCCATCGCGGGTGTGCCAAGTTGATTGGTGCACAGCTAATTTAGCCGAGGCCAGGCAGTATTACCGCAGGCACAAAGTCTGTGAAGTTCATGCAAAGGCATCTGCTGCAACTGTTGCAGGCGTCAGGCAACGCTTTTGTCAACAATGCAGCAGGTACCATTCTTCTTTCTAATATTACTTCTTACTGTTTACCTAGAAGAGAATAGCTTTCCAATTTGATGTTTTTTGTGTTGGGGGCGGCGGTGGGGGAATTGAGCAGGTTTCATGAGCTACCAGAGTTTGATGAAGCTAAAAGAAGCTGCAGGAGGCGTCTAGCTGGACACAACGAGAGGAGGAGGAAGAGTTCCGGTGACAGTTTTGGAGAAGGGTTAGGCGGGAGAGGATTTAGCAGTCAACTGATCCAGACTCGAGAAAGAAATAGGGTAGAACTGAAAATTCCTATGGCCAACTCATCATTCAAGTGACCACAGATCAGATAAAATTACCGCTTTCTCTCTTCTGTCATCTACATATGCTCTCTCTACACTCTACTTTATCTAAATAATGGCATCTAAGTATATTAACTATGTAACTAAAAGTGAGTCATGGTATAGAACCTCACACCGATATATAACCTCAAACCTCCAGTACCCTCTATGCTCTCCTGTAATGAATGTCTATTCGTGAATGTAAAAGACCTTGGCATACTCTTGAGTCTCATAATATTTAGTGCTCTTGTATGTGTATATATATGTAAAACGCTAATTAAGAAGGCTTAGAATACAGATTCAAGTAAGGTATATGCGTCAGCCAAGAGAAGTAGAAGACTAACCGAAAGCTAAGGTCACTGAAATCTCACAACGACCACTGAGATATCATCTGAGCTTTTCCTTGCAACAGCCTCCTCTGAAAGATGTTTTGCTGCAGACTTTGCATCTTTGATTCCCTTGATCGAGTCAACGGCTTCTTGGTTTGACATGACCTATAAAATTAAGAATAGTCAGCGACCACAAAAGTTAATTACTGAGAACAGATAATGATAGAACAAAACCTTCCACAATCCATCACTTGCTAGGATAAGAAAGTCTGCATCATCGTCAATTAGCTCCACTGTAACATACGGCTCCGAACTCAAATGCATCTTTATACTCTTATCACCAAATGCCCTTGCCACAGCCAGCTGTCCATCAACTCTAGGAACGTCCCCTAAATTGGTTCAATACAAACAAAACTGAAGCAAGAAATACCGAGAATACACTTGCATATATCATATGTGATCGATTTCAAAATACCAGGAAAGTTCGAAACAAATCCGCCTCTATTCTCAATGTCATCTTTCTCCATGTTGGGCTCGTGATCAATTGAGAGTGGCTTGGCAACACCATCTTTGCAAAGAACAGCTCGAGAGTCTCCAACATTAGCAACAACCAACTTCTGGCAATTGATCAACATCGCAGTCACAGCAGTTGAACCACCTTTTCCCAAATCAGATGCCTTGTCCAGAATCGTCGTATCCGTTATATAATAAGCTTTCTTTATCGCTATCTCGGGCTCTTGCCAGAAATTTGGCTTCGCCATTAAAATAACAACAACATTAGTTCATATTCTCGAGTTAGAAACCGACTTCCAAGGAGTTTTTGAAATAAAACTCCATTACCTCTTTCAAGATGTTCTCAAACAAATGAGAGCACAAGTAGTCGGGAATCTCGTGGCTAAGATGGCCGTCGAAGATAGCAAATAGGCCAAGCTCATTGTCATCAACTTCCTTGAATTTGGCAACCACATAATCCTCCATCTCGTGAAAAGCTTTCCCTTTCACCAAGTGAAAACCATGTGTGATCTGCTTCGACATCTTGCTCCTACCTTTCCCTGAATCTGCTGAGGCTGAACCAGATGCACCAATCCCAACTTTCTCCTGCACCAAAGAATATAATAACAGAGCAGAGATTTCAATTTGCAGCAGAAAGTGTGTAAACCCTTGAATCTATTAGTATCGTATCGGAAATTCAAAAACCTAAATCACCATCAAATCAATATATTCCAACGAGCATATCTGGATCTAACGGACAGGTTCACATAATAGTCTTATAAAACAATATACTCAAATTAACAGACAATATTTCTTGACCGGAAGCGATTGTTCAAGTAACATAACTAATAACAACGAATCGATACCTTGACGGATTCCTTCATCTTATGTAGAATTTCCTTGCCGGTCATAGCTCGAAGATAAAGACAGGATTATATATGTCTTTATGTAGTATAACAAATAAAAGGCGAAAATGCATACGAGATTATCTTGAATCCGGTGAAGAAGAGAATGACACGAACGCCATTGTTGCATGTCAGCTTCTACCGCCGCTTTGTTTGCGTCTATGACTGACGTCTTCGCGCCACCTATAACCTGTAATTAATTATGAACGGCCGAAAATTGTTTCTAAATGGGCCGATTTAAGCCCAAAACTATTATGGGTTTACTTCCTACATTTTTAAATTGTATTAAATTGTTGATTAAATTACTTACAATCGTATTACTAGGTGTTAAAAAAAATCCAATAAGCAACGACTTAATATATGATTAATTGATGATAAGTGTTCCTCAATGGGTCGGTCCCAGTGGGCAACAAAATCTGGTGTGAGTTATTTGTCTTTTAATTTAGGGTCTCTTTAATTTATTCATACGTGTGTGTTAACTTTTTATTGTTAATCTTTAAAACTCTTAATGTTAATATTGTCAAATTATAGAATCTGTCCATCTTTTGTTAATTGTTTAGCTCATATGATAAGGTTGTATATATAAAGCCATTTTTGCTTATTCTTTAATCCAAAACGTATCTTTGGGAGACTTGTGTCCCCTGCGTAAAACATGTGATCAGAGAAAATTATCAATTTAAAATAGTTTTGTTGCGACATAAAACAATGCAACCAGTGCCATTACAGAATAATTAGAGGTCTAAGGTAAAATTTTGAAATTTATTTTTTTATAGAAACGTAACTGTGTGTATGAAACTTTTAGGTCACATAATAGTTTTATGTTTAAGATTTTTTGTCTATTCTTTCTTATTTACTTTAAAATTTTACCATAATCTACCATTATTTTTGGGAATAAATGTGGCCTTGATTTTTCAAAAAAAAAGGAAATCTAAGGTAATTACTTCATTTGCCTTAGGATAGGCACGCCTATGAATGCAATTAGATAAGTTCAAGATTTTATTAAAAATGGATGATAAAAATGATAATATATTATCATTGGATTATCATCATCTCATCTTCACTGTAATGTAAATTGTATGTGTCCAGTGTTTTTTATATTATCTTATGCTGTCCGGATTTTTTGTAATCTTACTAAATCAATAGTATAATTTACTTTTTGATGCAAAAAAGAGTTAAGACTTGAAATACAGGTTCCACCGGTCCAGTATTTTATTAATCCGTAATCTGGTCAACAAACTTAATCAAGATCATTTATTACAAACACACTCACTTCACTCAACCACATGCATCTATACGAAGATGCAAATCAAACACCATTAGTTGGTGATTCCATCGATCCTGTTTCAAGACATCCACTGACAATTTCACCCATATCACTTCTTCTTCAATGGCCGTCTCTTGCCATACGTTTTTCCCAACCGTGAGCAATAATTTTACAAAGCGGTTAAACTCGCTCAGGACCAGCTTATACACACATCTTGGAGCAATAACGAGCAGTTGCAACGGTAACAACAACGGTCCCAAAAATAACAGGCCATTGGATTTGGAATCCGATTAGCAAATGTTGGGAAACCGTAAATACAACGAACAAAACTCGTCTCAATACAAGAGGAAGAAAGCAATGAAGATGGTTTCAACGTCTCTATACAGGTCGTATTCATAGCAGCGCTTTAGCAAAATCTTAAGAAACTAGATATATTATAGAAAAATCTGTGTTCTACAATTAATCTTAAATAATATCAATACAAACTCTTCAGTTACTTAAACACATATTAGATTATATAATATTGCGGTAATAGTGAGAATATAATTTTAAGATATGTTTTTAACAAAAAAAAAATCTTTGGTGGTATAAAACCATACGTTATCTTATAAAATTGATAATTTTTGCATACCGCTTATATTTTTTTTTTTTGGTCACGCATGCCGCTTATACTTAAGTAGTATAAAAGATTGGTCAACAAAAGCTTAAAAAAATTTAAAAGAAAACTGTTGACTAATATAAAGAGATATAGTAGAGTGATGGAAACAAGAGTAGATTAACTATGTTTAGCAAGTGATGATGAAACGATTCAAACAACAGACAAGAGAGAGGGAGAAAAAAAGAGAACAAACTAAGTTCTTACGAGGCGAAGATCATCACTCCAAGAAACTCATGTTTCGGTGATGACTATCCAGGCTCAAGAACTCGCTTGGATTCGCTTGACTCTCAGAGTTGCTTTGTTCTTGGCTCGGATTCTGGTGGTCTGACTTGTCACCTAACCCCTCTGATTCAAATAGAAGCTTGGCGTTGACATTGTTAGTCAACGCATTGAAGAAAGATAACCCCGTGGGCCATTTCACGTCGGGGTCTTGTTCTTTGTTTGATTGTGGCATTACTGGGAATGGCATGTGAGGCTGGTAAGTGGGCATAGATGTTTGAGCCATCATCGTTCGTTGGCTTGTACCACTCCAGTTGTAGTGAGGAAGAGAGGGTTGCAGTGGCTGAGTCTGCGGAGGAAGTATAGGATGGTTTGAGCCCATGAGTGATGTGTTTGAAGACGAAGTGGTTCGGTTTGAGGAGAAGAGTTGGGAGAGGTAAAAGCCGGATTGGTAGCCGAGTGATTCAAAGGTGTGCCTCATTCGAAGAACAAAGTGCAGATCTTCAGGTATCTGAGTAAGAAATATATATCCGATAAATCCAAAGTAAGAAATATAAGTATGTAACTGTAGTACTTACAATCTTGCAAGAACCGAGTTGTAAAAGGCCATGTCCAGCTTGAATAACAGCTATAGTCTGTTTAGAAAACGATAAAGATCATAAAGGTAACTTGAGAAACAAGAAACTCAAAAACATTCTCATATATGTTTAGTGTTCTTTGTTTTACCTGAATCCCAGATTCAAACTGATCGTTCCACTCCGAAGGAATCTGCATATTTGAGAGATTGATCTCAGCCGGGTTACAAATGTGGAACGAGATTCAAATATTATATGAATCTACGTATATAAAATGTTTCATTTATTTAAATCAAACTTACAGCATCGAAGGAGCTTTGCCAGTAACTAGAGGCATTAGATTCAGACTCAGACTGTTCCTTGAAAACCCATTTATGGCATTTATCAGAAGCAACCTTCCCCATGAGCCTGTTGGCCAAAAACACGTTGAAAACCACATAGAGGAAAAGAAAGAAAAACAGTTTATATTCTTAGTATAATTTGGCAGCGATAAGGTCAGGAGTTATGTAGATTCATACAGCCAGAAACAATAATAAAAAGTAATTAAGGACCTACCAAGTACCCACCCTTCGCCATAATTATATAACTGAATTGACATCTTGCTGAAAGATTTACGAACTGGATCTTCTCCTTCCATTTCTCCATAGCAATCTCCTGTTCCTCCTCTTCCTCTGCAGTATCCATCTTCCCACATCAACATCCTGCATTTATTTGTTTATAAACATGTAGTTCTTAAGAAAGTACATTATATATGGTTATTAATCAGACAAAGATCATATCATCCTCGTTATAATCTACATCTTGATATAAACTCTGTCGCTGTCCAGCAGATTACGGTTTATAACTTTTATAAATAAATAAACAAAACAAAAAGATCGTAAACTAAGACTACAATCTCATATATCGCATGTTTGATATAACGTGATTATGATCATGTCTCAAATCTTCATGACCAAAGTTTGTAACATATTGGAGTTTTATTCAACCCTGAGTACTACTATCTAGTAGTCTGCCTAACTAGTTTCTTTCCGAGGAAAGTTTCCGGCAAGTTGATACGGTAAATAAAAAGGGAAAATGTTGATTTTTATTTTTAATCCTGGTTCAAACGACTTTAACTATGGTAGGCAAGGTCTTGATGACTACATAGATACCCTAAACAAAAGTGTAAACTTACAAGCTTCCATTGTCGTCGCCAACTTTGCAACCGTTACCACCACCTCGAACTCTCCTAAAGGGCCAAAAAACGACATAGTTTTGAGAGATAGAGGCCTAGTGATAAGAAGAGAGAAAGATAGAGACGTACGGACGAGGACGGATGGACCAAAAGACAGAGTAAGTCCAGTCGGTGTTGAGACAAACGGTTCTGAGTGCCTCGTGGAGAGCCACCATCCCCAAAGCTTCTTTGCTCCTTTGTTGCTGATGGTTTTGATGATGATGATGATGATGATGATGTTCTGAGCCTACCATCTATATATAAAAGTATGTCGATGTGCCCTAGTCTTTATGTCTTATATTTCTCCTTCTCACTTTTGGCCTTCTTCTTTTTTGATGTCTTCCTTGCTTTACCTTCTCATGGGCTCTTTTATGTTCTAAACCTTTTTTTCCTTCTTTAAAAGAAATTTAAGATTAATTATCTGATTACCAGACCAACATTTACTGTTCGTCGACAAAATAATGTGCTATTTAGTTCTGACTTCTGATTACTTTGTTGGTAAATCTTACAATAGGATACGAATTTCTTGGGGTTTGGTATAGTTAACACTTAAACGATAAATAATATATAAATTTTATCGACAAAAAAATATATAAATATAAATTTTTAGGTAATCAATTGAACATAAGCTTAAAGACTTTTTTTTTCTTTTGCATGGAAAAGTTTCTATCTCTTACGCCAAGAAAGTCAAAGATACGTGAAATATTCCTTAAAAAATCGTTTAAATACACTTTATTTGCGTTTTAATGGAATCCAATTATTAACCATTCATTTTTTGTGCTTTACAAATAAGTTGATATTGCTTTTTCGAAAGAGAAATAATGATATGGTTTGGAGTGGATAAACTGTTGTTGTTATGATTAAAGATGCAATTATAATGGCAATAATTAGTCACTAGATATTCTCTTTATTTAATTATAGACTTTAATGGTACAACTAAGACCACTGAAATGTAAATTTTTGGGTTTTGTTTTCTTGTTTTTCAGATGGAAGGAAAAAGCTCTTATTTTGTTGTTGTTTTTCATATATTGACACTATGACTAGGTATTTGGTTAAATGGTTCGGGTTTGTTTTAATTTGGTTTGATTTGGTTTAAATTCAGAAAAATTTGAAATTTGAAAAATATAGTCAAATAATAAAAAATACATATTCGGTTTTGTTTTGGTTTCTATAAACAATTGCTAAACTTTAAATTGATTCTTTAATAATTTTGAATTACTTGGTAATTTTAGGTTATTTGATCTATATTTAATCAATTTTATATAAATTTTTTTTGTCGATGAAATTTTCTTTTTTATATAATAAAATTCCAAAAATCAAAATCATAATAATTTAATAATATAATAAATTATATTTAATAATAAAAAAAAATTAAAATAAATAATATAATAAATAGTGACAGTAATAATTACCTAGTAAAAATTAGATAATTAATACAAAATTTCTAATCTTGTTTTGATAATTTTAATTAGATAATCAATTACCTAACTGAGTTTCGATAAAATTATCAAAGTGAATCAAATACCAAACTAGCACAGAATTTTATTTAATTAAGTTATCTAGAATTTTCAAACCCAGCTAAATAATTTATTTCAGTTGGATTTAGTAAATGTCATTTAGATCGGTAAATATGCCCCGTCCTAATTGACACGCACGCAGATTAAGGGGCACGACAAAGAGAATATATAGGAAGAAGAGATATAGGAGTCACGTGCGCACGTGCCGTGTGTAAGACTCGAGTGGCTTTGTCATCAACGTTCTGGATTTGACCCTGCAGCGCGTATAAACTACGCGTTAAAACGCCAGAGAGAAAAGCGAAAGCGCGTGAGAAAATCAACAAAAACTTGGCGCGTGAGGGATGTGGGTGAAACAGAGAGTTTGGTGTGGTTGCATCAGTCTGAAATTTTGACGGGTCTTTGCTCCGCATTGACCGCTTCTCTTCTTTACCTACAAATTTTCTATTGTGGGACCAACCGTTAATATATTTTTTAATTTATCGACATATTTACTTACTTTTTGTCAATGAAATAGGGATTTATTTTGGTGTTGTCATTACACAGTGTTTCATAAATGCTGAATTAACCTATTCTATTTCGACAGACGGCGAGATGGCGGTGCGAATACCGAATCAACAGGAAGACTGACCTACTTTTAATCCATACCAAGAGAAGTTTGCACGGTTAAGTTCTTCTTTTTTGGTTTTATCTTTATCAGTCATTCCGAGGTTGATCAATCATAAAACAGATTCTTTCGTCCGCAGGGCTTGAAAATTCCTTTATGATCGGTAGACTACCGCTTATTCGTTTGTGGTTTTGGTTTTATCTTGTGGTTACCAGAAAAAAAAAAAAAATTAACCTATCCCATAACAGTTGAATACCGGCGCTACAGTCAGATTTTGTATGATACTTACTAGCCGTAAGATAAAAATTGGAATTGAAAATACCTGACTGCAAATACGTATTCAGTAACAAGTAATCATATTTTTAAGATATTTATATGTTAACTATTCAGATCCAAACCATATTGTATCGTATATAATTTGATTCCAAACTAAAACGAATTTCAGTTAGAATATATTAGTATCACATTTTTAAAACTAAAAAAAATTAGAAATTGAAAGAATCTATGTGAATAGAACTGAAGAAATGAATGTATAAGGCTACTAATTACGATGTCTTGTTTTTTCTTTTTATTATATTCTCTCTATCTTATAATATTTGATGTTTAAGATATATGTACAATAACTAATTTTTTTATGAAATTACTTTAAATATTTCTATATTCTAATTAATAATGTAGTTAATATATTTATAAAAAATATGATTAACTGCAAAACATAGATTAATTTTTGTGTTTCAAATATTTTGGTACAGAATTTTAACCTTAAAATATTATTTATAACGAAACAAAGAAAATATACAAGTCTTTATTTCTATGTGAAAGGTCTTTGTTCATTATTTTATATATAATACTTGTTTCAAAGTTTTGTATATTCATTAAATAAAATTTATATATGTATTGTTATAATCAAAGTTAGCCAAATAGATATCTGTTTTTATTATGGATAAAATAATTATTTTATTGAATAAATTTAATAACTATAAAAATTAGCTCAAATTTGTCGATTCAAAATTGTTTTGAAAGAAAATAGAAAATTAAACTCAAAGGATATTGAATTTAGAGAAATGTTGATATGGTTTTACCTGAACCGAATTCCGAAATCGAATTTCTAAATTAATTTGATTTTTGAATTTAGAGAAATTTTGATTTGGAATTAACGACAAATTCAAATTACCAAATCAACACAAAGTTGAAGTTTTCATAAAAATCAACAAAAATTGAAGGTTTAATTAACCATATCCAAAGTTCAAGGTTTGCTTAATCATTTTTGGAAATTTCAAAATTAAATTGACATTTTTTCCATAAACTATTAGAGGAGTGATTTTTATCAAAAAAAAATTAAGTATCAACACTATATTTAATTTCAACATATTGATTACAAAGTTGTACCGTGTAATCAAATTTAGTTTATTTTATATTTAAATAACTTCTTATTTATTTATAATGTAGATAACTAGGTAAAATAATACAAGACCTGCCGCACCAATTCTCTCCCATGCACGTAAATCGAAGAAGACTAGGCTTCTCTGTGTTCACCAGCACGGGGTCTTGTCTCCTCTGGTGTTCTCGTTTACTCTTTTGTTTTTGCTTCACTTTCGGGATCCGGACTATTGCGGATGAAAAAGATAAAAAAATCTTGAAAACTCTCTCCCATAAACCGCTGATTTCTAGACATAACTCGTTAGTTTTTACCAGTGCATCACCTCCTATGGTTAGCAATTCGATTCTTTTTTTGGTCTCTGGTCGGGCTTCTTTTGGCGCGGACAACATCATAAGCTCAAAAGACCTGGTTTTTCGATGCAATATCTATTCACTATCCACCTTCAGATCCTATTTGGACATCTCGCTTTGGGCCTCGACCAACTTTTTCCTCCTCATAATTACTCATTTTAGGCCTAGGTTTGTTTATTTGGATCTTGACTTTAAATTGAGTCCATTATAGATGCAAGCACTTTATTGTCCCCAATGGCCTTTTTGATTCAAGGATTAGTTCATCTAATTTCAATAGCACTAGAATTTCTATCTCTATAGAATCACTTGAAGATTTCAACAGTTTCACTCGAATTTGGATTGAGGACATCCAAGTTATCATGAAGATTTTCTTTGGTTTTTTGGCTGATATTCTCTATTTTATCTATATTTCCTTATATTCTCGTGATGTAAAGGTGATATATCGTCCATGTGTTAAAAAGATTCTAATCGCTACTTAGTTCAATTAATGAAATTGGGTTTGTGTTCAAGAAAAAAAATCTAAATAAAATAATACATAATTGGATTTTTACTTGTCTTAGTGTGAAGTGGTCGAAACAGAAATTTTGAAATTGATAAGGGATCTAAAATTTTAACCCAATTCTTTCAAACGGGTGAATTTAACCCTAATTTTTAGTGTAATATAAAAGATTCATTAAAATCACTTTAGTAAAATAACCACTTTTCGATTACTTATATTTTTCCTTTTTTATCTATTTTTTTTATTGGTGTTCAGATATTATAATTTTTTAATTCAGCCTTCTCACCTAATAGCCCAAAAAAATGGAAACAAAATGAAAAATCAAATCGAGCAAACTCCATCTGCCAACAGTTTCTCTCGATCTCTTGGTGCGAGTCATAGAGAGAGCTTTCTCGAGAATGCTATAGAAAACGAACAGGAAGAGAAACAAAGAGATCTGTAGCATTCTTCCGTCTTCTTTTTCGAATTACCAGGTAATTTTGATCGATCCTGAACTTTAGAGACTTGATATTGTCATATAAGATGAAAATCTTCTTTATCTGATTGTTGATCGAAAGGCTAAAATTCAGTGACGATATTTTAAATTTGCGTGTATGTTGCTGTTATTCACTGTCTTAGAGTGACAAATATCCTAACCTAAGCTAGTTGCAAACAAAATATCTTGGTCAGCTGTCACTTCCTCGAATCCACCTAACAGCCGGATTTGCTGTTTTTCTAGGTCATCGATATATATAACTATCTCTTTTCTCTTTTTCGTTTGCTTTGAGTAAAAGGGATTTCCACATTGTGAATATATTTAGACTTACTTCAGTTTTACTAGTACTTAGTTTGCGTTTTGCTTTCCTCGGGGTACTTTGAGAAGAAGTTCGTCTCATTAAGTTAGTAGATGCAGTCGAAACTAGTTTCAGGGCTGACTCTTTTGCAGAAGTAGAGGGACTGGTTAGAAGTGTTATTCTGACTCTGTTTTTATTGGCCATTACATTTCTCCTATATAGTGATTGCAGTGGGAGTGTGTGTTTTCCTTGTCTGTGGAGATGGAAGATGTTGCGGGTCTACAAGAGGCAGCTGGATCCAGATTTAGCCATATCGAGTTAATCGGAAGAGGATCTTTTGGCGATGTCTATAAAGCGTAAGTATTGATTACACTCTAAATTTTAAAAAGTATGTATTATACTCTCGTAAATCTATGATTGTATCATGTGTAATTACTGCCCCAGAACATTATGTATTAGAGATATATCTAACTATTTTGGATGAATGGTGTTTTACAAATAAATCTTTAGTGCTGTCTCTGCATTGAAATTCGTGGAAGGAAATTAAGTTTCATCGTGCTGGTATTTTTTGCAACAACGAACTAAGAGTTGAGTGTTATGTTGACATCAGTTGGAATAGAGAAGGAAATAAGTAGTATTTATCTACTATTTGATGTGGCAGAACTGTCTAATAATTATCGAGCTTATCTTATTTGTATGCTGACTGGGCTCTGCTGCTTATCAGGTTTGATAAGGACCTCAATAAAGAAGTTGCCATTAAAGTAATCGACTTGGAGGAATCGTGAGTACATTTTCTATATAAGTTCTTTTCATACTAATTTTCCCTTGGTTTTCAATAGTCTAACAGATACAGTTATTAGTTGTAATCTATTTTGAGGAGTTCTTTAAGGCTCATAGATTTTTCTAACTAATCTTTTTACTACTTATCTGGCAGAGAAGATGAAATCGAGGATATCCAGAAGGTATCGCTAAATTGACATCAAATTTTGTGGTTAATACTTGTGTATAGAAGTTGTCATATTCATCTGTTGTTGTTCACCCCAGGAAATTTCAGTTTTGTCACAATGTCGCTGCCCGTATATCACCGAATATTATGGTTCTTACCTTCATCAGACCAAGTTGTGGATCATCATGGAATATATGGCTGGTGGCTCTGTTGCTGATCTTGTATGTCAACTCACATCTTTGTAGTCAGAACTCTAGAAATTGATAAGTATTACTGTGTGTGTGGTGATGCACGCTTGGTAGAGATTTTGTTCTGTAGTTTTAGGCTCTTCGATGCAACTTATAACCCTCAAAGTGAATATCTTGCGCAGCTTCAATCTGGCCATCCGTTGGATGAAGCATCAATCGCTTGTATCACGCGGGATCTGCTTCATGCTGTGGAGTATCTGCATAATGAGGGAAAGATCCACAGAGACATCAAAGGTTTTGTGTGCGTTTCTATAAGTATTGTCTCATGGTTTTTATGTAATAGATGTGTTTAAACTGCTTGGTAAATGAACTCACTTTTCTTCTTGTACCTGCAGCTGCTAATATTTTGTTGACTGAGAATGGCGATGTCAAGGTTTTTTTTCTTACTTCTATTATGATAGTAAAATGTACAATTTATGGTACGAGTATTAGTAGCACGAACGTTATTGTCAATGTCTTTTTCACTCTGTATCAGGTGGCAGACTTTGGTGTGTCTGCTCAGCTA
This sequence comes from Lepidium sativum, assembly GCA_023374145.1. Taxonomy (NCBI): domain Eukaryota; kingdom Viridiplantae; phylum Streptophyta; class Magnoliopsida; order Brassicales; family Brassicaceae; genus Lepidium; species Lepidium sativum. The sequence continues at coordinate 21,085 of JAKUCM010004218.1, forward strand.
ACACGGACAATATCAAGAAGGAAGGTGCTTACTCTATTATGGCAATGATTACTATTGATTCTAGCTCTTGTTATTTTCTCATTTTCTGATAACTTAAATTTCCTCTTATTCATCTGGACTGCATGCGCTGATATGTTAAAGAATGACAGACGTTTGTAGGCACACCATTTTGGATGGCACCAGAAGTGATTCAGAACTCAGAAGGGTATAATGAGAAGGTATCTCGCCTATATGCTGAGCTTCACCTCTCCTAGCTTGACATGTTTTATGTGTCTGGAGAGGCTATACTTGTTTCCTAGCATAGTTCTTCTGTTTGCATTCTGTTTTTGATGCTGGTGTTGTTGTCAATATAGGCAGATATATGGTCGCTTGGAATAACAGTTATTGAGATGGCAAAAGGAGAACCTCCCCTAGCTGACCTGCACCCTATGAGAGTGCTTTTTATCATTCCTCGAGAAAATCCTCCTCAGGTTTCACATTTGGTTCATTTAAACACACAGCATGGTCCCTGTGCCTTGCCTCAGAGGAATTCTTTCACTGTCATTTTGAAACCCCTTTTTGTTAAAACAACTCTCTTCTATGCAGTTAGATGAGCATTTTTCCCGCCCAGTGAAGGAGTTTATTTCATTATGCGTGAAGAAGGTCCCTGCTGAGGTAGTTATAATGCATTGTAGTATTTGCTCTTGTATTGGCAGTAGTGGCATTTCAAGATCTCTCATAAAAGTCTTTTATTTTCAGAGAGCAAGTGCCAAAGAACTTATTAAACACAGATTTGTTAAGAATGCTAGGAAAAGTCCGAAACTTCTTGAGAGAATAAGGTTTGTGCTTTTGCTCTTAAACAGCTATGCATCTGGTTTCAGTTAAGACTTTCCTTATTTGATTATGTCAAAAGTAACATTTAGATTGTTTCCCCATATGTTTGTTTGATGTTTATATGCCAATATAATCCAGAATAAGCATAATTGTTATTCTGTCCTTTTTTCGTCTTTAAAGAGAGCGGCCAAAGTACCAAGTAAAAGAGGATGAAGAGATACCTAGGAAAGCTCCAGTTGAATCATCCGGTACCCTTAGGGTGGCCAAGGCTGAGAGAAGCCAAGGAACACTTGAATCTAGGTTGGGTGATTGTCTGCATTTGAGTATTCTTCTATTTCTTGTTTGATAAATCTCTATGAACTGGTAGCTACAGTTTACAAGGGAATACTGTCAAAAATGCTGGATGGGACTTTAGCGTTGGGGGATCACAGAGTATTGGAACAGTTCGTGCTTTAAAACCTCCCCAAGCGAGGGAGAGGCGCCAAGAAGTGACTTCTAATCAGAGTTCACAAAGAACAACAAGAGCTAGCAGTAATCAATGGTCATCGGCGAGCGATAGTACAATTCAATCATCTGAAGGAGGCTTTGTCAACAGACAGTCTTTTGAAAATAAACATGGAGATGGCTTCCACGATGAAGTAAGATCCTTTTCTGTTAGCGTTGCACTTGAATATGATCTTCTGAGGCATTTAACTATATGTATGTTTCATGTTACTTGGGTAACTGGTTCTAGTTTGGGGAACTTGGTTAAGTTTTGTGTGTAGGATATCAATGGCATGGTACGGTAATTTATTTGTGTATTCTTTACGAATGAGACCAAGGCTAGATATGTTTGTTCCTTTTTATAAATCTAGGACCATTCATCACGCAGTGGATCGGGAACTGTTGTCATAAGAACGCCAAAAAGTTCTCAGTCGTCTTCTTTATTCCGTGAACAAATCTCTGCGGTACAAATTTTCTGGCAAACATCATCTGCAGAAAGTATATTTTCCGACAAGCCTTGTGAATGATTTCAGTTCTGCTTGTAGTCTAGTGGCGAGTATGCATCTATTGATGATGCTTCAACAAGTGCAACTGTTGTTGTCCGTGGACATGATGACTCTGGATCACCTCAAATCCCAAAATCTAGACTTGGGATTCAAGAGAGAACTTCACGTGCTTCAGAAGATAGCATCGCAAATCTCGCAGAGGTTTTTTTATCCTTTTTAATTTAATTATCCCTAAGGGTATATCTCTTTGAATAGTACTAGCTATGCCATGTATTCCTTCCTACATGTATCTGCTGTAAATATCTCTTGGTCATCTGAAAATCTCATCAGATTTTTACTGTTGATATCAATGTCTCAATTCTTCTTTCAGGCAAAGGCAGCACTTGACGCAGGTTTGAGAAGAGGAAATGCTAGAGGGAGACGTGGAGTCGAGAAGAACAGTAATGATGGGAAGGTTAACTGGAGAAGGGAAAATATGGCAGATGATTCTGATCATTCAAGGTGATGTAGATCTTGGCTTCTTCTGGTTATTGAATGTACCGTGGGTATCTCAAAACATGAAGCTATAATTTATGCAGAAATTCTGGTGATAAGTCGGGTAAACAAAAAGCATTTCCAAGGTCAGAAGAAGTGAGTGAAGAAGAAGAAGAAGAAGATGACGACTCCGTATGGGCAACGTTGCCTGCATCATTGTCAGTATTGCTCATACCGTCCCTAAAAGAGGTAATGTTACTGTATCATCTCAATCCCTTCTTTTTACTGGCATATAAAAAACTTAGCTAAATACGATCCCTTCTTTTTACTGGCATATTAAAAACTTAGCTAAATATGAATACCAATACGATAATGCATTCTGGTCTGTAGTGTAGGCTCTTGGTGACGACTCAATAGGACGTATAGTGTTGAAATCCCTCGTGAAAATGGAACGTGAAAAGCCTGGTTCTTGTGAAGCTTTTATTGCCAAGCTGATTGAGCTTTTAGGAAGGTACATGAAATTTCAAAGAACATAAACACAGGTTTGGTCATCTTACTGTGGATTAATACTTGATCTGATGAATCCTGAATCCATAATAGTTCAAAAGAAGCTTCGGTGAAAGAAATGCGGGACATGGCCGTTCGTGTTTTCGGCAAGACCACACCCGCCGATGTAGAGAAGAAAAGAAGACAAGCTAACAAGGAGTTTAGTTCGAACACAAATGTTAGCCCACTCGGCAGATTCTTACTCTCAAGGTTCGTTAGATGGATAATAATTACGACGCATGAACAATGCTTCTAGAATTTGGAATCTAAAATTTTAAACTTGATTGAAGAAGATATGATTATAAAGCTTTCAAATGGGTTTTGTATCTGCAGATGGCTAAGCCAATCATCACGTGATCTTTAATCTTCGACCCTGAGACAACTACAGAGAAAGAATCATCATTGGTTTTGTGGTTTTCAGAAATTTCATTGATGCATCGATTTTGGTATTTATGTGCATAATTTTTTTTCTTTCATTGTAATTCTAAATTAAGTTTTATTTATCTTTCTTTATTTTCAATGTTTTCCAAGTCTCCTTCCGAGAGTTTTCAACAGGAAGCACATTGTTCATAGTTGTGTATAAACAAGGGTTGGCTTTTTTTTTGTTAATAGTGTTGGTTACAAAAATGTATTTCCTCCCGAGCACACGTTAATTTTACTATTATTTTCATCCTTTTTCTTCTGTTATGTTATGTTTCGTTTTTATGCTAATGCTAGCATGTGAGGATAGTTTAATTATGAATCCCATGCTCCGGTGAAGCTAAGCAATTCACGAATTTTATTAAAGTGAATAAACTAACGTGGCCTTCAAAATTAAATAGAATGTTAATATCTTTATTGGGAATATATTTTGGGTCTGTTTCGTGTACATTTTGGTCGGGCCCTTATATGAATCTATTAGCTACGACAAAGTGAGCCATACTTAGAAAATTACGAATAAAAAGCGAGTGCGATATGTTAACATAACAAGTTAAAAAAGCTAATAAGTAAATTAAGGTTTGATTAATAAAAGAGTAGACGGCGTCATTGTAAATGTCAGAAAAAGACACATGAAACCCAATAAGGTCTCTGCTCATGGAAAAGACAACTGTTCAACTTCAACTCACCTGACACATCAACCCACGGTAACGGCAACCGCCCATTATCCCATTTCCCATTCTATTATATCACTAAAATCATTATTAATATTTATACTAATTTATTATTTTTATTTATCGAGTGACTACCTAACATATCAGGGTGCAAACAAAAAAAATTATTTCCTTCCATTTAAAATATATAATATTTTAGAGAAAAATATTTATTCCAAATTATTTTATTTTTTGATATCTAATATAATGTTTATTATATTTTATTTATTTAAACTATTTGAATTTTGTAGATTAGTTTCTTAAATAATTATTATTAAAAATTAAAAATATATATTTATTTTAAAATTAAAAATTAAATAATTTTTAGTCGATATATTTTTAACTAAAATAATTACTCTAAAGTCGATATATTTTAGTTAAGAAAGAGTAAAATTTTCATAATAATGCTTTATTAAAAAAAATCATAATAGCGACTTTAGAGTAATTATTTTAGATATGATAAGAAAAAAAAAAGAAAAAAAAAAGAAACGAATGTGGATGAATATAGTACGTAATTGGAAAGAGTGGTCCTGAATAAGGTGTTTTGTAATAAGCAGAAGTGGAACACGCGCGACGCCACACAGCACTTAGACCTATTGGGTCGTAGTTCACGCGCGAGCACACGTGGGAATGATAATTAACACAGCCGACGCAAAACCATTCTCTATAGTCACTGTCTGTCACGTTACGACACTTCACAGCGCCACCTGTCCCCATTTTTGGTAACATGTATCCAGCGTCAAGGCACTTTCGTGGCTGCTTCTCAGTCGCTCACTCATATTTACATCCTCATTTCCTCTTTCTTCTCCTTTCCTACCATCTACCTTTTCACCGTTTCTATTTTGTCTTCAAAGCTCTTCCATTTATTGGATTAATTACTGAATATAAAAAACTTTCATCTATATTCATGCAAGCGTAACATAGTTAATACTAATTAAATTTATTTAAATAATATATAATTGAATTTGTTTAGGTAAGTGATGCGTAAGTGATAAGTCCAATAAAAAAATACACACTTTGATATTAAATAATTAAATTTTGTTCTCTATGAAAGAATTTGGTTAATGAATCTAGTATTCTACCAATATAAACGGAGATGTAAAATAAACTTAAAAAAACATTATATAAAAACATTATATGAGAGATATCTGGATCATGTCACAGTGTTCGTATTTAAACTTTTCTTACTATTTTTTTGTTTACTTTTTAGCTTTATTATAATTACTACTGTTGTTGACCAAAAATATGGCTTTAATTTTTCAAACAAAATTAGAGGCTTAAGGTTATTGCCTTATTTTTGGGTACACATGATTATGGGTAAATTGGTCAGTTATGATCTATTATCAACCAAACAAAATTGTTTGTACGTTGTTCTCTAGCATTAAATTAATTAAATATTAATTAAAACAAATTGGCCAAGAAAAGACATATCTCAACTAATGGAACGTCGATGTTGATGTTACTTTCGTAACTAATTTGGAAACGGTGCTTGTTGGATAAGTAATGAATCTCCTGTGGGGTTTTAATGCAGTGTTTCTTCCATAGAAAAGATGATTGAGATACTTTTGTGAGATTTAAAAATAAAGGGGCTTTGAATGTAAAATAAGAGAAAATAGAAGGAGTGAATAAGTAAAACAGAAATGGGCCTACATGGAAGCGGGTGAGAAGAAAAGAGAGGGAAAAAATCTGGTTGGTTGAGATTGAGATTCTGGATGACCTTAATGTGAAGCGTGTGGGTCCCACCAAAAATAAGCGGCCGCCGCAGCTAAACTTGATTTACACGTGTCTTTCAACATTATATATTTAGTTATTTCCCACTCTTTATATTAACGTAATATCTAATTTATTTATTAATAAAATAATGATGTGATCTTGATATCCATATCTGCAACTAACCTATGTAATCTTATTAAATTCTTTATGTATTATCCATCATCCATGTGTACATTGGTGTGCCTTTCCATTTTACAACTTTCATTTTTTAATCAACAAATTGAAGAAAAAAAACATATTTTAAATTTTAAGAAAATGAATAAGTTTGATGGAAAGAAAAATAAAATAAATCAGTTTATTGGTGAATAATTGGGGAGGGAACAAGATGATGAGATGAGGGGCCAAAATGAAAAACCATAAATTACGGAGTCCTTCACGTAAAGAAATAAAAAAGGAAGACAGTGAGAATCAAACTTTATCGGACGGTGGAGATGCACGTGAAGACAACCAAGAATCCCGACATAAACCTCGTCAACACGGAATTTACACCCCATGCCCCTTTCTCACGCGCCTCTTCCTCATCTTCTCTTTTTCCCTTTTTCACTTCGTTATTAATTCAACACATCTAACCGGGATCTTAACCGGTTCAATTATACATTTGCTGTAATTTTTTTTATCAATGGTATAATTTTTAAACCTAAGAGCATGTTTAATGGTGAGAATAGAAGAATCTCATATAATTAAAAATAATAAAAAAGTAAGAAAATTGTGAGATTATATTTGATATGTTTCTATACAATGAGACCAATAATACTTTTCATAGAATTAAATTTATTACTAAACAATTTTTTAGAATATTTTCACTAAACATACCCTATTAAACTGTCAGAGTATCACACAAAGAAAAAAACAATAGAACACAATTTAAGTGACCTGTTACTATTTGTTAGATTTAAATCTTTTCAACTTAAAATATACAATTTTTCTATTTTTTGACAAAATAGTAAATATTTTTCTATGGAATAAAATTTGCTCGCTATTAATACTTTATCAGAAGACAACGACTTTGAAATAATGCTAGAAAGTACTAGTTTCATAAATATAAATATATAAATCAAAAAAAAAAAATTAAAAAGAAGATGAAAAGTGGGCGCCACCGTGTGTGATTGGGTCTCTGGTGAAAAGGATCACTCGCGCTTCTTGGCCGTCGGTGCCGCCTCGCTCTTTAATTAATTAAACAAATAAAAATGCTAAGATAGTGCCACGTGGAAAAAGAATAGATAGAAGCCGTTGGATTAACACGCAAATCACGAAGAGATAGTTTATTGACTCTTTATGATTGCCGACTTGGAGACAAGAATCCAATCAAACCTCTCTTCTCTGCCTCTCATTATGAAGCCGCTTTCTCTTCTTTCCTTTTTATACGTCGTCGTTTTCCTTTTTTCAAATCCACAATTATTGCATCTCTATTCACTCTTTTCATTTTCCATACACATTTCAGCCATCATTCTTTTCACTACTTAAATATATCAAACCTTTTTAAAAACAGTTACATATATTAATTGCAATTTTTTTGGTTTCACTTTTACTGATTTGTCGGTAAGGGGAATTAATCTATATATTAATAATAATAAAAAGAAGAATCTATGAATGTAAAAATCGAGGTTCTCTCTGACACAACATAAGAGTGTTAAAAATGATCTACAAAACTTAAATATTCGAAGTTTCTCTAGAAGGAGAAGAAGAGAGATGAGTGTATCCGTACTCCAGAAAAAGACCTTACTAGCTGACGTAACCACTAAAATATTTCTAACATACGCCGAAGTAAGATAAAATAATGGGACCCACGCACGCCGGCTGCGTGTCTGCTGGGAGCTTGGACCATTGTTAAAAGCCGACGATACCCTACTCAACCACTCTTTTAACAAAAATTTAATTATAATTTCATCTTTAATTTTTCGTTTTCTCTTAAACTCCAACTTACAATTATTTTGGGATTATAGTAAATTATTTTTTAGACTTTTAATTAATTTGCTGGTTTAGCCAGTAGAAGAGGATATCGCTGGATAAGTGCACAATTCACAAGTAGTAATAATGAAGTTAGATTGGAGAACATAATTCTGAAGATTACTAAATTATTTAATTGAAAATTTGGAAGAACAATCCTAGGAATAGGAACAACAACAAGGTGACACCAAGTCGCAAAAAAAAAATAAAGCACACAACAAAAGTTTAGATCTCAGGTTATGTAATAATATGTACATAACATCCATGTCAGCTAAAATTATGTTTTCCTCTCTCAGATTTAATTTCTTTTTTTCTAAAAACTGATAATAATTTTAGATTGAGAGAGGAAAAAAAACTAGGGAGAAACGAAATCTCTCAACTCCAAAAAAAAAAAGGAAACGCATGCGGCTTCGAAATGAAACGACACCGTCAAAAGCTCAGGCATGTTCCGACGAAGGAGGAAAGTTTAGATCTAGATCCAACGGTGGAGATCTCTTGTCCATTCCACCTTCGAAATCAACGACAGAAGATGAATCAGAGTCGCTCTGGGCTCCGCAAGCCGTCTTCGTTGTAGCATGCACCACCTCTGATCTAAATGCCGACGAGACCTGAAGAGGCTGAGCATGGCCTCCGTTTCCGATTCCCATCAGGTCTAAAAAGTACACGGGACGCGCCATCGGGATCTGGTAACACGCGCCTCCACCACCTAGGCTAAGCTCGAGCTGCGGCGGAACATTTCCAGCCGAAGCTGGCGCAGCCACCGTAGGAGGAGAAGCACAATCGAGCGTGCTGCTCTGGCTCGGGCTACGTGCGAAACTCGTAGGCACCTTCTGATCATTCAGCTCGAGAAAACTGGGGAAATTGGTCTTAGCTTTAGCTCCACGGAAATCACGCGCGGCTGTATCATAAGCACGCGCCGCCTCCTCAGCCGTATCGAAAGTACCAAGCCAAACACGGGTTTTCTTACCCGGATCTCGGATCTCAGCGGCGTAACGACCCCAAGGACGCTTCCTAACGCCTCTGTAACGAATCTCCTTGGCATTATTATGAGTCGGGTTAGGATTCGTAGAAGCCGGGTCGGGTTTCAAACCAATCTTGGCCATGTCGAAGAAAGAGAGAGAGAGTGGTGTGGTGAAATTGAAGAGAAAGGAGGAAGATGTGTTAAAATATATATAGAAGGAGAGAGAGTAAAAGCGACGCTCCTTTTGGGGCGCTTTGTTGTGAACAGTCAAACCCTCCATTTCTTTTAGCGGCTTCTCTCTCAAAACATCACCGGTTTTCCTGCTTTTCCTTTTCTTCTCTCCACTTATCTGCCGCCACCTGTCCATGTTTCCTTCCTCGACGACTCTAGTTTTTCTATTACCCTTCCGTTTTTTTTATTACCACCAAACGTTTTTCATTTTATTTCTTTTGTCCCTATTTAATTTTTATTAATTCAAAAATCAAAACCGATGGATTACACATTTCCTGGTTTAACATATTCTTATATTGCACGCTTAAGTGTAGGAAATATCGGGAGAAATGAAGACAATATACGACGCATTTAATGGAGTTGCGTGGAGTTTGATGTTTGCCCACACAATGTAATCCCATAAATGCTAATTTAATTTGGGAATTAATTAAGAATGTAATCTCATGTTAGAACTTAACTTATGTCGTTAATCTAAATGCTTTTCGCTACAACTAACTATTGTTGGGTTTTACTCTACACGCTTAACTATGAAAACTGTCCTCCAATGGATCTGTCACCATACACAACTTTATAATCATGTTGCCATACATATATAATTTCTTGAATCTTACTCATTTTGTTGACTCAGTCTTAATGATGCATAGTTGCAGAATATAATACCTCTGAGTAACTTCATTTACAGAAATTTTATTTATTTTTAGAAGCACTTTATTTTAAAAAAAAACTGGAAATACACTCTCAAATTTGGCAATATATAAAAGAATTCAAAGCAAATAGGAAATAAATTAACAGCAGCGCATCAGAAACCAAACAGAATTGGGTGACGATAAGGAAAAAGAAAATCGAACACGTGGCAATACTTTGAGGACGCGCGGCTGAGGAATCGCGTTTCGATGTAGGCGCGTGAAACACAACGTCAGATACGTGCCGACGGCGATCGCGTGAGAAAGAGCGTTATGTCTGACTTCTTCGACTCAGCTCTAATTCAACTTTGAGTTTGACTGCTTTTTTTTTCTTTCTGGAAAAACAAAAAAAGAAGCTATATAGCCGCCCTTCAGCCAAAAAAACAAATACGGGCCCACAATGCACTCGGGTATTTATAATATAAATAAAGTAAAATAAAAATAAAGTTGTTATAGAAATCTAAAGTGCCACGTGGTCAACGCGACGCGTGGAGAATGATAGTGAGAGGAGGAGACAAGGAAAGAGAATAGTGGCCGCGTCGGCTAACCGAGATTCTAACGGCGGTGGGCCCGCCGTCTGTTTCCTAAAAGACGGTAATTTTGCAATTGACGGCAACACAATACGTGTTTTTTAGATCATCACCTATTTATTAGTTACAATTTTTATATATTTCGATTTAATTTATTATTCTATTACGACGACAGCTACATATGTCTCCACGCCATGGATAATGGATTGGGTTTTCTTGGGCCACTGATTCAACTGGTTTTCTCTATATTATAATCATACCAACTGTTTTATTATAATATATAATTTCTTTTGTTCCAAAATATATAATATTTCTTTATCTACATCTGCTATTTTCTTATTTTACATATGTTGGAAAACAACATCAAACTAAACAAGTTAAAAGAAAATTACTTTTTAATTGGGCATCATCTTAATCTTCGAGGAAAAAATGAGTTTATGAAAAGTATTTCCATAAAAAATTTTAAATCGTTAGAATAATTTAAATAATAATTATAAAATGATTAGTATCTAGATTTAATTTCTCCCATATACTAATTTGGCATATTAAATAAGAATTTTAAAGACTAGAAGAAAGATTGGATTTTATCTTTTACTTTGAGGAAAAAATTAAAAATCACTATTCAACTTTTACTTTGATGTTGAATATTTTAATATTTGATTTTATAAATGTTTGTATTTAATACATTAAAAAGTTATTGATGTTTTTGAAAGAAAAGTATAAAAAATATGTTAAGAAATAAGTATTTAGTTAGTTTACATCTAATCTAATTAGATATAAAATGGTAAGTTCAAATTATACACAATTTCAATTAAAATAATATAATTATAAACTACAATTTATCGATTCAATTTTTGATTACAAAAATATATAAACACAAAATATATTTAAAATATTATTTTTGAGAAGCTGAAACCATTTGATCAAAAATCTCCTTGATTTTAGTGTTATTTTATTTTGAGAAGATAAATGAGGGAAACCATTGTATGAAAATTTAAGAGAGTTGGATGATTTGGCTGCGTTTCATAGGCTCTTGATGTGGTTGTGTAGGTATAAGCACGTTGAATTTGCAGAAACCTTGTTCTGCGCATATAGAAATGAGTTTGGCTGCGATATATAAGTGATGAACATTATTCTCAATGGGTGGTGTGTTTTGGGAAATGTTCACGAAGCCAAGAGGATTTGGAAAGATATCATTGCTTCTAAATGCAGGACAGATGTTATCAGCTATGGACTAATGATAAATGCATTGACAAAGAAGGAAAATTGGGAAAGGCCATGGAACTATTTAGAACTGGAAGAAACCCGGATGTCAAAATCTGCAATAACGTCATTGATGCATTGTGTTTCAAGAAGAGAATACCAGAGATTCTTGATGTATTCAAGGAGATGAGTGAGAGAGGTTGCTCTCCAAATGTTTTGACTTATAACTCGCTTTTGAAGCATCTCTGTAAGATAAGAAGAACAGAGAATGTGGGGGAGCTAGTTGAGAAGATGAAACATAAAAGTGGTAGCTGCTCACCTAATGACGTGACATTCGGTTACTTGCTTAAGTATTCACAGAGACCAAAGGATGTTGAGACAGTTTTGGAGAGGATGAAAAAGAAAAAGTGTGAAATTACAAGCGACTTGTACAATTTGATGTTTAGGTTATATGTTAAATGGGACAATGAAGTGAAAGTGAGGGAGATTTGGGTTGAGATGGAGAGAAGTGGATTAGGACCAAATTGAAGAACATATACTATTAGGATTCACGGTCTGCACGCAAAGGGGAAAAGTGGAGAAGCATTGAGTTACTGTCAACAAATGTTGTCAAGAGGGATGGTGCCAGAACCAAGAGCTGAGATCTTACTGAACCAGAACCATAACAAGACTATGCCAAAAGAAGACAACAAGCTTATGATTAACAGAACAAAAGACGAGTCTGAAAGCGATTGAATGATAAAAAAATAACACATTTTCATTTTGAAAGCAAAAAATTCACATCTTCGATACGATCTTATAACAAAAACAAGTCATTATTACATATTCCATGTTTTTATGCAGCAACGGTCACAGCTGCTGTTTCTGCTGCTGCTGCTGCGTCTGGGACGTACCAACCATGGTGGATCTCAACAGCCTTTTTCCTCCTAGCCAACCGAGACTTTCTACGTGCACCGGTGTTCTTGTGCAGCGCTCTAACCTTCACTGCTTTGTCTATTGCAGAATAAGCCTCGCCTATTAGTTTCTCCACTGTCACAATCTCATCAGATTGTGCATCAGTTTTCTTCTTGAGCCCCTCAAGTGCTTCCAAGACCTGTTAGCATATATATTACAAGTAGATGGATTTAAATCTCATCCTATGATTGAAGGAGATGTTCTACACTATCAAGTTTTAGAAAACTTCCCAAAGTTCTAATAACAACATAAATCCACCTCAACAGCTTCTACTCACTTCCTACTAGTCACTCAGTAACTTGGATTGCAATGTTCAATGTTGTTTTACTGGTTGCCACAAGGATTCCAAAGGAGAAATATCCACTTCTTATTTTTTCACCTACCTTGCACTAAGAAACAGCATTACAAGCTTAACTAAAATCTTAACGACTCCTACCTTCAAACAGACAGACACTCAAATTTTCGACAGTACACAACTGGTCGAACACATTTTCAGATGAAGTTTACGACGTTACCTTCTTCATTCGTGTTCGGGCTTCAGATTTCTTGGATTTGTTGTAAATGCGCCTCTTCTCAGCTTGGCGAGCTCTCTTAGCAGCTGAATCCGCTTTCTTCGTCGGAGCAGTAGCCTCGCATACAACCAATTGCCTCATTGGCTTCTGTACCCTTATATGGCCTGTCGAAAATTGTATATATCCCCAATTCAATTCGAAAACCCTAAAATTTTGCACACAATTGAAAACATAAAGAGCACAAATAAATGGTAAAAGACGATAATTTTCGCAATTATCCAACGACCAGGATGGAAATCACAGTTGTGAAGGATTCTTTTACCGGAGGAGAAGGCGACACATTGAGAAACGCTCTGGGAGAAGCTAAGTGAAGAGCATGAAGTAGTCGATGCACCACAACGAGTAGAGAAGGAAGAAGAAGGAATTCCCTTAAGCGAAAGGAGCTTGAATTTGGAATCGAGAGTTGCACAGGAAGAAAGACACTGCACTATCGTCGCCATCAGTTTCTACACGCTTCTCTTTCCTCTTCTCTGCGCTCTGTTTTGTAAGTAGTAATGGCTCCATTTCGAACCAGTGTTATCCATAAAGAAGGAGATGATGTCTAGAAATGTTATTACTATTTTACCCTTCGTTGATTGAGTTAACAACAATTTAACCATCATGTTTTGGATCCTCCACATAGGCCCAATGGCATCCAAAAAAGACACGGACCCGACTCATAATTTAAGTTTTTGATTGATTAACGTTCTAACACTAAAAACAAAACACTGCTTCGTTTAACTGTTTTAACAAGGAACTTAAAGTTACTTAAATCAAACTACAGATAAAGAGAAAGCTTGGTTAACGAAGAAGTTTGACTTTTCTAACTATGTCGTTAAAATCGTTCAGCGGTCACGACTTGTGGTTGTGCATCTCTGTACTTCTTCGACATATACGGTCCGCTTCGAACAGCTTCTTGCAACTGCAACAATATTTAATCATGTAAACAATAAGTTAAAAGTATAAGGCCACCATTATCAAGGATTTCTTAACTTATTTTATTATTAAAAATTTAAGAAAACTCTTAAGAAATCCTATGAAAGTTTCTTATTTAAGAAACTCTTTGATGGGTTTCTTAGCTTATTTTATTATTAAAATATATTTTTTAACTCACTTTTTCTCATATATAATCATTTAATAATATTTAAGAAACTCTAATAATAACTCTCCAATAATGTTGCTCTAACATCACAGAAAGCTTCTAAGTTTAGATACTTCCATCTTAACACACGATATGTATATTGAATTAAGAGGACAGGGGAAAAAAGTGGAACCTTTTCACCAATTTTTAGACAACGAGGGTCATCGACGAAGTTACTACACAAGAACGCTTCATGAATTGATTTGCAGCAATTATACCTTGCTTCCATTGCTGAGTCAAGATTGTGACGTTTAGATTCATAGATCAAAGAGGTCGAAGAAGAAAAATAGCCAGTTCAATGGCTGGTGTCTGATGCGAGCGGAGTTGTTAATTGGTTTACCTATTTTTGTAGTTTCAGTAGTTGCATCAGTCACTATGTTTATTATCTCTTCTTTGGACATGATTTCCACCAGACACCATGACCGAGCCACCAATGCTGTTAATGTTCTATAGCCCTGAAATGGATGGTATTCACTAAAAACATTATAATTCTCTCTGGGAAATGCGTGAAGGTCATAAGTGAGATGCAATAAGACATGTATCTGAAGTTGCGTAGGAAGGACAAAAGTGAGGTCTAATTATGAATATTATGTAGTGTAGCGTTATAAAGTTTTCAGCTAGGAAACAAAGGAGTAGGAAGATATGAAAGACCAGATGCTGAGGTTAAAGCTTTTACCGCAAGACGAAATTCTGAGCTTTGTTGAAGAACAGAGAGGAATAAACCCTGCGATTTTGTGAGACAGTGCTTAATTTTGCTCATGCTATGGATCACAGACGAACATATGTCGTCCGCAGACAACTAAGGAAGAGGAAGCCAGAGAGAAATGTGCACTTACTGATGGGGTTAGTTTCGTGCTCTGAGCTGCAACATTGTATATCAAACATCTAAGACTTTCTTCAGCTTTACCATCAACTATTCTATTGCTCTTAGGTCGAGTTTCACCTGCGATGTATGCCAGTGCATGGAGCGCAGCCTGCACATACCATTTACAAACCAGTCACGTGACTTTATGAATGTCTCTACTAATGTAAGAAAATTTTAACCGCCAACTAGAAATGTCTTCCTAAGCACATATAATCGGCAGAAATTCAGATTGATGATTAAAAGCACTAACCAACTGCTTTCCATGTGCATTACGATCAAATGCAGAATCTACAACATGTCTTGCAGCTGGAGGTGAACTTGAAAGGACTAGATTCGCTCCCTTCGTGGCTAAAAATTATTGTAAAAATATTTGCATAAGTCGCAAGATTGTTGCAAGGGAAATATATATCTTGCCGGTTGCTCTTACAATATACAACTCCAAATTTACAACCTAGCTACGATCTTTTTTAGAAAAAGACTACAAAAACATTTTTCTAGGAAAAAAGAGCTACTTACTTGATCCAATCTGACCAAGTGCATCAAGCGCAGCTTCCTGTGCATCAGTATCATTCATCTCCACTGACTCCAGACTCCTATCAATAGCTGAAATTATCGCCTTCACACCTGGATTCAGGAAAAATAAGAAAGTGGATTTTTGCCAGCCACAGTACAGCCTAAAGTATAAGTCTATTTCCGTAAAACTACAATCTCTTCGGAATCTATCCACAAAAAATCTGTAGTTAATGTGTAAACTTCTTTACTTGTATCATAAACTTCTGTACATTTCCCTAACCAATAAAAGCAAAAAAGTATTACAATCTTACCAGCTTCTTCCACGGTATTATAGATGTTGTCCTTCGAGAGGAGCCTCCCACTAATCATCATTGCTCGTAACTTCTCAAATGATCCAGTCGATGTACCACTAAGCAAATTACAAGACCCAGGAAATAAAACCAAGGGTGAGCTAAACAAAGCTTAATAGGTACCATATTTATTTTGTGGTAGATATGGGTAAGGTATAACAATGCTTGTACCTGATAATAGAACACAAAAGCTGAATAAGTGAAGTTTGTGGCACGAACTCTGAGCTGTGCTCTACATCCATTAACTTCAGCATTCATGCACAAATATTCAATATAAATTTATCTTTCTCTTTCAAATGTGGGTAACAACGAAAAGACACTAAATAATAATAACAGACATCAAAGGCTAACCTCATAGTAGAGTTCCAGAACATTTAATATAACAAGAGTGTCTTTTGTATCCTTTATTTCTGCCTCCAGTAAGTCAAGAAGCCCTGACTTTTTAATTTCCGAAGCTACATGTCGAGAAATCGAAAAAAGCTTCACTATCAAAGATAGAACTCGGACTCGTGCCTGAAAAACAGTTATAAGAGTATAAGGAAAATCAAGAAGTAGAATTCATGGTAATATTTTTTGTGAAGCGCTGCATTACCAGTGATGAACACCTTGAAGCAAGATTACGAAGATGTGTAGCATCGTTGGTATCAGCAGGGAATATTACGGACTGTGAAAATAGATGTCTAAGTTTTATGCAGCAGTGTAATAAAATTAGACGCTAAGCCAAAATAACTGTTAAAACACAGACCATTGCATCTGGAAAGCGTGCTAGGTTCATTATTGTCTCATTTGCAGCATGTGCCACTTCATCATCGCTACAGAAACATGACAATGGTAAATTTTGAAGCAAAGCAACTATTTGGAGAACCTAAAGCCAGATTCCATGCAAGAAAAATCTAAAGACTCTCAACAGTAATAATAGTTAAGCTCCAAAAATTTCTCAACTTGATCTTTCCATTGGTCCCCAGAATGATTTTCTAGAGTAACCTCATACAAATGACCACAACTATAAGATGATAATTTAGAATTATTCAGCATGACTTGTCACCTGTTAATGATATAATCAAGCAGAAGAGGGTATATGCCATTGCTAACAACTAACTGAACTGGGGATACATCGTTTGCATCGCAATTCTCCAAGAGACAAGTGACCTTAAGAAAAATCCGAAACGAGGCTTCCAACATTAGCAAACAATTCTAACCAAGCAAACATTGAGAAAACATAAACCAATGCTTTTAGACACTTACAGTTTTGCAAGCCAGAGATTTAACAACTGCAGAATCCGCCTTCAGACCAACTTGCAGAATAGGCTTAAACAAACACCATAAAAGTTACTTTCAGACTCCAAATATACAAACTTATTTGCATCCTGAACTTTAGTAACACAAATAAAAATAACCTGCGATTCTAAAAATAGTAATCGGTGAGTTTTACCATATACTGAGGAATGAGAGAGGCGCCATACTTAGTCTTAAACAACCTCTCCAAGCAAGTCACAAGCGTGCTTTCGAAGCCTGGAATATCTGATCCGGTCTGCAAGGCACTGCAACGCGAGTAATACAATTTCTAGTTAGAAACTACAAAGCTCCCAGAAAGTCCAATCGAAATACTGAACCGCAAATCAAAAGAAGAGAATCAAACAGGAAACGCAGTGAATAGAAAAAGTTGGAGGAAGATAATCACTTAAAGATAACGGGAAGAGGGAAGCGATCAAGGAATTCTTTAACCGACTCTTCGCCTTGAGGGCCTGAAATTGAAACGGTAGTCGAATTTTAACGACGACGGAGATTGAACAATCACACAATATGTTAAAAAAATAAGGTTGTATGCGGATGATAGCTATAAATGCGTGGCTTAGATACCAGGATAGTGTGCGAACTCGAAAGCAGCATCGAACAACTGGTTAACGTCTTCCATGGCGAGTTTTTACTTTTCTACAGCAGAAATAAAATTAGTTTCGTACTGAAAAAGAATCAGATGAGAGACAAAAAGGACCTCTTGATGACTACCTAAGTACGACGCGGCGATGCCACATCGAACGCGTGGCAATTCCTAAACTCTTTAAATGAGACCTAGGCCCATTTATTTGTTAAGGCCCATTGTTTTGGTCATTTAAATGGGCTTAGGTCTCATCGTGTAAAGAAAAGTTGTAAAAGATTTTCCAGAAAAATTACAATTTTAAATCGGTTTACAAATTCAATTTTAGTTCAATTTAAGGCTTTTGTCCTGAGACCGTTTACCCAAAAGGAGGCATCTTCAATCTTCAAAGCTATTCCATGAGAATGTCATCCGCATTCTCTGTATTGAGAGTTTCTATGCCCAGAGTTAGTTCTTTCTGTAATATCCGGTTCTCGTATCCCTTCACGTTCGCTTTAGCTCATACCAACCGAGTCATGTGCAACTCTTCGCATTCTGTATCTTCTTCCTCTTCTTCTCCATGTGATTTATCTTCTTCCTCTTCGTCTTCTTCTTCTTCTTCTTCTTCTTCTTTTTCTTCTTCAACCTCTTCGTCTTCTAATTTCTCTTTAATGAAAACAAGTGAAAATGAAAGGTGGAGACCCATGTGCTTATATTACACTCACGGGAAGTGCTCAAAGGTAAACACTTTGCGACTCGTATATCTTGTTAAATTTTTTGCAGCAGTGAAATTGAATTCTCTGTCATGTTTATTTTCTGGCTCGTTCCTACTCAGTGTGGTTGTTCGAAAAGAAACGTTTTAGTGCGATATTACTATAAACTAAGCAATGTCTGTGACTTGTTCGATGGAATGTCTGAACGAAATTGGAACTTGATTTCCTTTCGAGGAGTTTATCATTTGCGTCTCGATCGTTGTTAATATTATTTAATCGATTGCTGTGCTTAAATAATCATGAATCATGGGTAATAAAATTTATGTTGATGACATCAGATGGATGACCCTGCCCATTTAGAAATTTTCAACCATGATTGTTCGACGGAGCTTCGAGTGCCTGCTGCAGATGTCGAGAGAAAGAAGTCACAAGATTTCAAATTTTTCTTGGTTACTGACTTGGAAGGAAAAGTTGAGATTCTTGAATTTCCTGTTTTCATTGTAGATGCCAAAACCATGGAAGTTGTAGACTTGTTCCACAGGTAACAGCTTCATATCTTTAATGACACAACTTTCTATGATGCTCGAAGGTTGTTGAGGTGTTTGAATGGTTGAGATTTTAAGCATGGCTCAAAGTTTTATGTTGGTTATTGTGTTTTCTTCAAATATTATATTGCTCAACTTTACAATGTGGTTGATTATTTGTTCTTTGTACTTCATAAGGTTTGTAAGACCCACCAAAATGAGCGAGCAAGCAATTAACAAATACATAAAAGGGAAGTATGGGGAACTCGGTGTTGATCGGTAAGCTACTTCTATCTTACTTCCAGGAGTAGATATAGATATGGCTATAATGCTTGTTTGTTGTCTTTTCAATTGCACTAACCTGATCCTTTATGTATATGTTACCAAATGCTACAGTTAATTATATTCTGCTACAGGATTGGTTTAGAATCCACGAACTTCTCCAAACACCGTTGTACTAACATTTTCGAAGCGAATTTCAGTGTGTGGCATGACACAGCTATACCCTTTAAGCAAGCTGTTGAGGAGTTTGAAGCTTGGTTAGCGGAGCATGGCTTATGGGCTAAAGATACAGACGGTTCTCTACATGATGCAGCTTTCGTAACCTGGTGAGAGTTATGTGAATCTTGAGTTTCTTTCTATTGATTCCCCTATGCACTGACACTTTCCTAAAAGTCCTCACATACTTAACTAGTTTAGCTCCTGCTATCTTTGGGATATTGAGTAATTTATTGTTACCAGTGGAAATTGGGATATAAAGACAAAGATTCCCGAGCAATGCGTAGTGTCGAATATCAGTCTTCCGCCATATTTCATGGAGTGGATCAATCTGAAAGACGTCTACTTGAATTTCTATGACCGTGAGGTAAATTTAGTACATCACTATGCATCATCATTTCATTCCATGTTATTGTAAACTCATCAATAGTAGACAACATGACAGGCCAGAGGAATGGTTTCAATGATGAGGCAGTGTGGAATAAAGCTTATGGGAAGCCACCATCTAGGCATTGATGACACAGCGAACATCACGAGAGTGGTGCAACGAATGCTCTTAGATGGTGCAGTTCTAAAAATCACAGCTCGAAGGAGCAGATCTAATATGAGAAACGTGGAGTTTCTGTTCAAGAACAGGATCAAGTAAAGCAAAAACGACAAACTGATTAGGCAAAAATGTGATGTGGTGAGTAGGTTTAGCAGATTCATATGTTAAAGAGCTCTGATACGTACTATATATAGATTTGCTAAGACCACATTTTGTTTCTGTAAGAATCTCTATTCGACGAGTGTTTTCGTATAAAGATTATGATATCCAAGACTGGCAGAAAAAGAAAACTTGAGATCGCATTGCTTCCAACTTTCAGTAGGAAACTTGGAGAAATTCGGAAATAAATAACAGGCCCATAACTTGGCCCAATCTCGGCTGTAATTGCCTATGTCATGGTTCATCGGAAAGCCCAAAAGGACTACGTTAGTTTTGTCAGCTTTGTCGCGTAGTTTTCGCTCGCTGACTAAGGAAGAAGACTCCACTTAAGTCTGTTCTTTGGGGGCAATGATCTGAGAACTCCACTCTCTCAAAATTTTAATCTCTTATATACAAACCAAATCTCTTATATACAAACCTATTAATGAAACTTGATATTCCAAATTTACCCTTAATGTAATTACCCAAATTAATTATTAAAAAAAAAAAATATGCTTCTTCTCTCTCATCTCCATCTCTCTCCTCCCCTCCCTTAGCTTCTCTCGCCTCTTCACTCATCGGGTCTTCTTACTCGGCCGCCGGGGGTCCCGAGTTGCAACGCCGCCGGCTCCGACGTGCACCGCCACCGCCTCCGCCGCCTCTCCTGCCATTACCGTCGTTTGTTAATCTCCATAATTGATTTGCCTCTTCACTTTGGGCATAAGAAGGTGGATTTCAAATTGAAATTGATAATTTTGCTTTCGTTATTTGGTAGAATCTGGGTCGAATAAGACTTAAGATTGGTAAGATAGACTGGGGCTAGACTGAAACATAGAGCAATTATAGATTTAGAACTAGAATCAAGCGAACGAATTTGAGTTGATAACAGTTTCCGCGATAGTACAACTAGTATAACTAGAATCAGTTATACAGAACTGAATGAGTTGTACATTCTTTAGTTGCATTTCTGCATTGCGCTGATGTTTCAGCTTAATTAGTTCATTATTTGGTATAATCTAGCTCTAATAATACTTGGCATTGGTAACAATTGTAATGTATAGGCTGAAACATAGCGCACTATAGATTTAGAACTGCCTAAATGATCGATGGAATCTGAGTTGATAAAAGTTGGTTTCTGCGATAGTCAAACTAGTATAACTAGAATCAGTTATACGGTTATGACCAGTTATACGTAACTGAATCAGCTGTACATTCTTTAGTTGCATTTTTGCATTGGGTTGGTGAAGAATCTTAATTTCATAAATTATAATATTTTTTTGGTTATTTGGTAGAATTTTGCTTGTATAAGACTTGATTGAAATTGAATATGGTAACAATTGGGTGAAACGTGGCGTAAAACTGGTAGAACTATATTAGTTATACAAGTAAAACTGGTAGAACTACACTAGTTGTACAAGGAAAACTGGTAGAACTACACTAGTTATACACGTAAAACTGGTAGAACTACAGAAGTTAATCATTTTTTTTGTTTGTTTTAGCAGGGCATTATGAACAACAAAGTCGTGATATGGTTTAAATGCAACGACCATAATAGTTGTATATTGATGAAGCACGCGGTAAAGGATATCACTTTGTCGATGATTGAAGAATGTCTATATCAGAGGCTTGGTCTAGATGAAAGTAAGGTTAGATTACAGTTGAGGTTCTACCGACCTACGGTCAGAGATGAGGTTGAAGTGAGTATCTGTGATGATGTGGATGTGTGTGGTTATCTAGCCTACATTGATGAATATAATCGTAGTACCGCAACATTGTTCGTGGATGTCATAACTAGATCGGAAGAACCAGAGGAAAGAATGTCGAGACAAGTGTCGATAGCAGTTCAAAGCTCTGTTGGTTGTAATGATGGTGAGGGAGGAGCAACTGCTATTACAGTATATTCTCCACCAGTTAGAGAGAATGAAATTGAGCCAGTCGATGGAAGTCTGAATATTAGTGTTGAGAGATCGGATATTGGTGATGTCTATGTAGAACGTCCACCCGCTGTAGAGAGTAGTCAGTTTGCAGAGGAATGGGAAGACGGCTTAGGTTTGAGTTTGCATCAAGAATTTAAAGATAAGAAAACATTGCAAGAAGTTGTGGATATAGGATCATTTGCCAACAGCTTTTGTTTTGCCATTAAAAGATCTGAACCAAGTCGGTTGTGGATTGTATGTAATAAAGAAGGCTGCAAATGGGGTGTAAGAGCATCAAAGATTAAAAATATGGATATTTTTAGGATTATAAAGTACACAAAGATGCATACATGCTCTCAAACATGCCCAGACTTATATTTTGTTCTTTCTCATAATGAAGAAAAAAAAAGAAAAAAAAAACATTCTCATAATTTGCCAAAAAAAAACGATCTCATAATTTACCAAGTTTTAACGTATATGTTATATCTTTCTAAAGCGGCCACAAAGAAGACATAACATCTTCTTGTGAAACTTAATTCTTATAAGTAAGATAATTTATAATGAAACTTGATTCTTATAAGTAAAATATTCTTATAAGTAAGATATTCTTATAAGTAAGATATTCTTATAAGTTAGATAATTTATAATGATGTTAAGATGATTATATTTTGTTTATATAGTGATGAATGACTCTATATATAACTTAAAAATAAAATTAAAATAAGTTTTTTTAGACATAATTACATTCGTCCACCTTATTCCTTATAGTTTTAGTATGACTTTCTAAGTTAACATTGGTGTGACTCTCTAAGTTCTACGAATATATATTTATTATAGAATTTAAATACACAAAACACTTAGAGTCATTAGTTAATTGATTATTATTCACTGTACAACTAAAAAATAAATTTATAAGGTTATGTATAACTAAATGTTATGCAAAATCATCGAAAGTATAACTAGTAGTAATTTAGTATAACTGCCAACTAGTAGTATAACTAGGTCGAAAATTGATACTTTTTCGTTTGGCGCCTAGGTCTGAAAATTTTGTGGGGACACGTGCAGACCTAATTTTGTGGGTATATAAACAAAAAAAAAAAGATTTTTCTCTCTCTTCCTCACTTTTTCCTCTCCTCTCTCGCCGCCTAAACCCGAAATCCTCTCATCTCATCTCTCTCGTTTTCTCTCCTCTCTCAACCATTTCTCCTCTCATCTCTTGAAATCTTCTCTCATTTCTTGTCTACTAGATTATCTATCCTCTCCCCTCTCCAAATCTTCTATCATCTCTCTACTTCTTGTCCCATAGTAAGTTATCCTCTATTGTTAGGGTTTGTAGAAAAAAAATTTGGGATTAGATTTTAGATTCGTTTATTATGATTATGTTTTTCTTTTCTTTTAGGTTTTACATGGTGTCTTGGACCGAAGAGGACGACACCGACTACTCCGAGGAAGAAACCCGTGAGATGTTTAGGAGAATTGAATACGTCATGGATAGTGAAGGGGGAATTCCTCATGAATGTCCCTGTGGTGAAGCTATCACCGTGGAAAATTCAAGTTATTTTAGTATAACTTGTATAACTAGTAGAACTGATGTTGTTTTAAGCATAATAATATTTAGCGTGATGTTAGACTTAATGATGTTGTAGACATATAAACATAAAATTTAACACTTAATGATGTTTGAAAATATAAACATAACACTAAATAAATTAAACTGAAAATGCAAAATGAGTTTCTAACTTAAATGAGTTGTACATTGCTTAACAGAAAATGCTAAATTAAGTTTTTAACTTATATGCCCGAACTGCGGGTGGTTCTCGAACCACGCCCTCTCCACATCACTCAGTGGAGGCTGCAACCCCTCGAAAAACTCCTTCGTCTGCTTCACATAGCAACGAGTGGAGATCTTGACCTTTTTGGTGTACTCCGTTGGATTGAAGTACATCCCGGTAGGGAGCTGGGCAGTCGGTCCTTCATCCTGAAACACACAAACATATTTTCAACAATCAACGCCACAGTATAACTACATAGTTGTACTAGTTTTACAAAAAATATAGTATAACTAGCTAGTTATACTAGTATTACGACACAATATAACTTGCTAGTTCTACTAGTTTTACGAAAAATACAGTATAACTAGCAAATTATACTAGTTATACGATACAGTATAACTTGCTAGTTCTACTAGTTTTACGAAAATACAGTATAACTAGCAAGTTATACTAGTTATACTTACTGTTCTACCTTCGATAAATATGTCATCCATCGGTTCGTCTTCATTGTGTCCTCTCCCACTGCCTCATGTGCTCGAACCTCCTCTTGTTCTGGCCATCACTGCAAGGCATTATTCAAAACTTAATCAATTTATGTGTAGTCGACATATGTAGCTTATCTAATCCGAGACTTGTGATAGAGTAGCCGACATATGTGACTTCCTATCTCTACTTAAGTTGTTGATTAATCAACAAGAACAACAGCATAGTGGATAATCATTTTAAGCAACAATGAAATGGTTTACCTTAGTGAAATCGCGAAATTTGGTTGAGAAAAGTCGTTGAGTTTCAGTGAAATCAAAGGGAGATTCCGAGGAGATCAAATCGCGAAGTTGGGTTGAGATAATTTTCGAAGTTGTACGAAGTTCGCCGAAGATCAAATTGGATTTTGAAATCCTGAGAGAAGATATAAGAGGGAGAGAAAGAGGGGAAATCGGGATTAGTGGGGGAGTTGATTTGGGGGAGTTCGCGAAAATTAGGGTTAGTGGGGGAGTTGATTTGGGGCGGGTCGATAGGTTGGGTCGGGTTTGGGTCGGGTTTTAGGGTTTGGGTCGGGTTGAGTCGGGTTTGGATAGGGTTTTAGGGTTTGGGTCGGGTTTGGGCGATTGGGTCGGGTAAAATTGATTTCGGTCTGGTTTAATTGATTTGGACCCGGTTTAATTGATTTTGCTCTGGTTTGTGCGATTTTCGCAGGGGTAATTGGTCAATTTACAATTTTTTCTTTTTTTTTAAATCCAGTCTATTTTTTGGCTGGGTTTTGAGATTTGTTTGTGAAGGAAAGGGTGTTCTCAGACAACAATAACTCGTTTCTTGGAGGGTTTTTCCATCACAGAAATTGCTCATGAACGTCAGTTTGTAAATATTAGTTACAAACTCAAGTTCTATATTCGTGTTTCATTTCGACCAGATTACACTGATGAATACGATTCAGAGACATAACCTCGTTAAAATTTTGCGGGTATGTACAAGGAATGGGCTTTCTGATCAAGGGAGTCAAGTTCATTGTTTTCTTCTCAAATCTGAATCGGGATTAAATTTGATCATGAGCAATTATCTTATCGATATGTACTGTAAATGCAGAGAACCGTTCATGGCTTATAAGGTGTTCGACAGTATGCTTGAGAGAAACGTTGTTTCATGGACGGCTCTCATGAGTGGACATGTATATAATGGTGAGCTTAAGGGATCCTTATCTCTGTTTACTAAAATGGGGCGTCAGGGTATTTACCCGAACGAGTTCACTTTCTCCACGAATCTTAAAGCCTGTGGTTGGCTTAACGCACTTGAGAAGGGGTTGCAAATTCATGGGTTTTGTTTGAAGATTGGTCTTGAAATGAAGGTTGAGGTGGGTAATTCTTTAGTTGACATGTATTCAAAATGTGGAAGAATCAACGAAGCTGAGAAAGTATTTCGTTGGATGGTGG
>JAKUCM010004219.1:0-24265 GCA_023374145.1 Lepidium sativum
GAGAGAGAGAGAGATATGAGGTTATATCACTCATAACGTACAACAGCTGCAATGAGATGGCATGGGGAACATAATTCACATGGGGAGATCACACACCCATCGGATGCTAAGGCGTGGAAACATTTTCAATCTAATTATCCAGAATTTGCCGGGAAAAATAGGAATGTATATCTCGGGTTAAGTACATATGGGTTTAGTCTGTTTGGGAAACACGAGAGGCAATATTCAGTTTGGCCAGTCATTGTTACACCATATAATTTACCACAATCGTTGTGTATGAAGTCAGAGTTCTTATTCTTAACAGTCCTTGTTCCTGGACCAGAGCATCCACGAAGATCACTTGATATATTTTTACAGCCACTCGTTTACGAGCTTAATCAGTTGTGGGAGTGTGGCATAGGTGCATATGATGTGTCATGTGGGATAAATTTTAAGATGAAAGCAGTTCTTATGTGGACTATTAGTGATTACCCTGCATATGGAATGTTATCTGGGTGGACAACACAGGGAAGACTTTCATGTCCGTGGTGTCAAGATAACACGGAAGCGTTCCAATTGAAACATGGGAGGAATACATCTTGGTTCGACTGTCATCGGAGATTTCTTCATAAAGAACATCCATATCGGAAAAGCACGACATTATTTACGAAAAACCGGAAAGTCATGTATGGTCCACCGCCGGAACTAGATGGACAAGAGATATTAAACCAACTTAGAGATTTTGGTGCTGAGCGAACTGTAGATTGTGGTGGAAATGGTCATTCTCCGGTAGATGGCGTAGGGGAGTATCACAACTGGCACAAGAAGAGTGTTTTTTGGGATTTGCCATACTGGAGAAATCAAATTCTGCGGCACTGTTTAGACGTTATGCACACTGAGAAAAATGTCTTTGAGAATATAATAAATATGGTCATGAACGTGCCAGGCAAAACGAAAGACAATCTGAAATCTAGACAAGACTTACCCGAAATTTGTGATAAAAGATCACTTCATATACGCGGGAACAATAAAGTTGGGTCATTCCCTATATTCAGATTGAATGCTGCTAAAAAGGTATAACACATTTCTCGGGTATAATAATAAAAATTATATGTTTATTTTCACTAATTAAGCGTAAGTTGTTGCGATATAGGAAATATTCTTCGATTGGATAAAACACGATGTGAAATTCCCTGATGGATACGCATCAAATTTGCGCAATTGTGTTGATAGCTCAGAAGAAAACTTTTCCGGGATGAAGAGTCATGATTGTCATGTGGTCATGCAACGTCTTTTCCCTTTCGCTTTTAGCTATCTGTTACCAAGAAATATACACGCATCGATCGCAAGTAGACATGTGAAACCTTATAAGAACATGAAAGTTGTTATTAAAAACATTACATGTAAATTTATTTTTCTTACAAATTCAGGAATAGGGGCTTTTTCGTGACCTTTGTGTGCGCACCCTGACTATAGATGGAATAAAGAATTTGTATGAAAAAATTCTCGTTATTTTGTGTAATCTGGAAAAGATATTTCCACCATCGTTCTTTGATGTTATGGAACATCTTCCAATCCATCTCCCTAGAGAAGCTAGTAATTATATTGCACAAAATCTTTATGACTAATAGTAGGTTGTATAAATTTTGATTCTATACGTTTTGATGTAGAGCTGGGAGGGCCAGCTCAGTATTGATGGATGTATCCATTTGATCGGTACATGTTCAAACTAAAGAAAAAAGTTAAAAACCTAAGCAGAGTGGAGGGTTCAATTGTTGCACAAAGCATCAACGAAGAAATGTCAAACTTCTACTCAATGTACTTTCATCCGACAGTGCAAACAAAGAGTCGAAGACCACCTCGCCATGATGATGGTGGTGAACGCCCAACATATCCTGCATTCGTTCCTGATATATTTTCGCAAATTGGTCGATTAAGTGGGAAAGCAAAACAAAGAAAACTAAGTACTGCAGAGGTGAAACTTTTGCACCTGTATATTGCTAATAACTGCAACGAGATTGACGACCTAGAACGGTGAGTTATGTTATGTCCAACTGAGATATGGTTCATCATATATGCAATGTGCACGAAATGATATCTTATATGGGATTTATGTTCGTGATAGTGTATACATGGCACACATAAGAGTTGCTTATCCTCACGACTCCGAGGAAGAATTATATGTCAGAAAAGATGACGAGTTCACAGAATGGTTACAATTTTTTGTAAGTTGTTTTAAATTATTATTTACATGGACTAGATTTTCATTACTCTTATTATTCCGAGTAACAAAATTATGTTAATTATAGGTTTTGAACGTTCTGCCTAATGGGCAATCATTTCCAACATGGTTACAAGAGTTCGTGATCGGTCCTCTTGCAGTCGCTAATTCGTATCCAATGTACTGCACTCGCGGTTATGCGTTCAAAATTCTTAGAGAAGGCATGAGAAGACCCACTTCCGATTATGGTGTTTCGTCGACGTCAGGGGACACAATATACTACGGTGTATTACGGGAGATTTTGGAAGTTCGTTATCCTGGACTTCTGGACTTGAAGTGTATTGTTTTTTACTACGACTGATACGATCATACAGTTGGTACTGGTGTTATTGTAGATGAGTTTGGTCTCACGTCTATTAACTCAAGAAGAAAGCTACAGAAGTTCGAGCCTTTTGTTTTCGCATCACAGGCAGACCAAGTTTGCTATATTCCATACCTACAGAACTCAAACAGAAGAAACGGGTGGATAACCATCGCATCCATAACCCATAGAGGAAGGCTCAATGGGATTTCAGTAAATGAACCAATGCAGCAAAATACGTCAGGGACAATTGGGCCACTGGAGATTTCTCTCGGTATTGACCTATGTGTGGATATGACCCACCATGCAGATGGTACTGTCCACGATAATTCAGACGAAGAGATTGGAGAGTTTGGTCGTAATTACGACTCAACCGATAATTCTAGGTCATATGAAAGTGGATCTAATTCTGAGTAATTAAATAATTTTGGGAAAGTATGATTGCAAGAAGTCATGTAAACGTTAAATGTTACGCACTATAATAGCATTTCGGTCGTTTTAAAATCATATTTTGTATACGTAATGTGAACATGAAATTTTTTTAAAAAAATTTTTAAAAAAAAAAGAAAAAAAAAATTGGTCGGTAGTGGTCGGAAATAACCAACCACTACTGACCGGTTTTGGAGGGAAGCTAGAGCGGGATCGGTTACGGGAATTGGGAAGCGTTAAAGACACGCTTGGGCCACGTGTCAGCCATTTTTATTTTCCGACAGTAACCGACCTATCTGGTTTTAAGACCACCATCGACGACTTCTCCACTTCGTCTTCTCCACGGATTTCTCTCCTCTTTTCCTGCGCAGACCGGCGACTTCATCATCGTGACTCGCCGTTGGCCGGCATTTCTCTCTCATCCCCACCACACTCTTTTCCAATGTAAGTTTTACATCCTCTCCCTCTCAATTTCAATTTCATTTTCCTATGTAAGTTTTATTTCCATTGAAGAATGCATTTAGTTTTTCACTCTTAATCTCATGTAGATTATGTCTTAATTCCGAAACAGACTTGTTAGATTGTCATGATTTTCGAGTTTGTTGATTTTGAGAATTTTGAGAAGTTTGATGTTGAGTTATGTTGATGTTCTTGGTGATGTAAGAACTTAGGAATTTTTGATTTTTATCTATCACTTTGATTATGTTTTCTGATGTTGTGGTGTTGTTGCGGTGTTTTTGCGGATTTTTACGATTCTTTATAATCAATCGTAATTTTTTATAAATCAATCGTAATTGTTTTATATAGCAATCATAATTTTTTATAAATCAATTGTAGTTTTTTATAAAGCAATCAAATTTTTTTTATAAATCAATCGTAATTTTTTTATAAATCAATCTTAATTTTTTTAAAAATCAATCGTAATTTTTTTATAAATCAATAGTAATTTTTTATAAATCAGTCATAATTTTTAAAAAAATCAATAGTCATTTTTATAAAGCAATCAAAAAAAATTAATAAATCAATCGAATTTTTGGCAAGATTACTCTACTTTTACTATTTTTGTCCGAAAATAAAACTGTGCTTTTTAATAAAAATTTGCAATGCACTACTATTTTATGCTGTTTTGTTATTCCTATGTCTTCTATAGGGCTAGCTACAATGATTTCCAACGCCTTAGACAGTCTCCCCATAGTTTTGACTCCGATCAGACTCAGAGTCTAACACCAAGCTCGCGATCTGTTCCTGAATCGCAACCTCTGGGCACAGTGGCGACTCTAACCATAGAGCAGTTTCTTACTGCAGAAGGTTGTGGTCACATTCCAAAGCTCGATCCAACCGACGGAGGTCCTTGGTAAGTTTGTAATTAACATTTATATTTAATTTCATTTATTTTCACATTAATCAAATTTTTTATAATTTTTGTAGGTTTCGGTTCGACAAGGGGATTAGAAAATTGATTTTGCGGATGATCCATCATCAGTTTCCCTTTGCGTATCCTAGATATAAGGATTTTCCACAAGTCTTGAAGGAGAGTTGGTTCAAACAGTTCACGGCAATGTGTTTTTACCTTCTTTTGCATTTAAAAATTCTAATAAAATTAATTCTTTTTAATTATTCATATTATTGTTTTTTGTAGCAAGACTACAATTGAGACATTGTGTTGACTACGCGGGTCTGAGAGGAGTTTGACAAGCAGTGCAAAACCTCGTACAAGAACAAAATCCACGAGTGGAAGAAGTTCTGGAAAGGCGGCAAATGCAAGGTTCCGATTCATTGCAATTTAGAACGGTTCAGGGAGTTCATCCTGTATTGGGAACGCGAAGAAACCCAAAAGGTGGCGACTAGGAACACTACCAATAGGAAGAACGATCACGGAGGATTTGGCATCGCTACCCACAACAACGATGCTCAGACTTATGAGCAACAACGATCCCTCATTTTGGTACGTCAATTGTTAATTCATTTTTTAGTATCAGTACCATTATTTATTTTTACTAATATTGTAAATTTCTATAAGGCTTCACAATTTGGCGAAGAACCGGATTTGTTCTTACTCATGGAGGACACCCACACTAACAAGAAGACAAATGTGGTGGAGGACAAGAAGGTCCTCGACGTCCTCGTGAAAGTCAGACGAAAGCGGGACGACATCCTTATCCAGCGTAGTCAAGAAGGTGAAGGAAGCTCTTCTCAATAGACCCAAGAAGAAATAGACCAACTCGTTATTGAGGTACTTTAAATATTTAAAATTTTTCCTAATTTTAATTTTTTTTACTTCGTAATAAATTTTTTTTTGCAGTCTACTTCTCGTACTAAGGGTCGTCCCTTCGGCCTTGGAAACCTTGTTAACTCTGAAGGCTTCCCTACCAGTGTCCCGCAAAGCCATTTGTCATAGCAAGAGCGGGAAGAGCTGACTCAGCTACGACAAAAGCAGGAAGTCATGGAGCGTCAGCTTCAGGAAAACAATGCCAAATTGCAGGACTTTGAGAGGATGCAGAAGGAACAGATGGCCGAACTCGCCAAATTCCAAGCTATTTTTCAAAGCTTCTCGGCCCTCAGAAATTCTCTTTCAGATTCTCCTCCCGGGAACTATTTTTACTTTATAAAAACAATCTTATACATATTTCGTACTAACAATTTCGGATTTGTATATATTTTTTTAATTATTATTTTTTTAAATTAAATTTTTTTATATTTAAACGTTACATACAACACGCGGGAAAAAAATAACTCTCCAGGGTGGTCTGTAGTGGTCGGATACCGACCACTACCGACCACACTGGTGTCTGACTGTAATCGACGGCTCGGTTCGGCGGTCGGAAGTGGTCGGATCCCACTTACGGCTACTGACGGGACTTTCCTTCCCTCTTCTACGGGGTTTTCCGACAGTTTCTGACGATATTTTATGACTCCTTTCGACGGGCCTTTTCGACTATATCCGACCACCGCTAGCCGACCCTTACTGACGGGTTTTTTGTGGTCGGAAATTACCGACCATTATTGACAAAAATTAGATTTCCGACCATCTCAAACCTTCAACTCATTTTCTGTCAATAGTGGTTGGAAATGACCTTTTTCCGACCGGTATTGACGGATACTACTGTCAGATTGCACCTTGCATTCTTGTAGTGAAGGACTGAAATTAAAGACTGGTTTAATACTGTCTAGTTTAAATAGGGTTTGCCAAACCATTCTACTACATTCTGGCTTGCTCACCTTAATAGGATTCCAGTCAGAACACGGCTTTAGAGCTTCGATATGAAAATCTCGACACTCTGTCCATTGTGCTCACAGGATCATGAAACCCGCGACCACATTGTTCACTGCTCCTTCACTCAAAAGATTTGGGAGCAAGCTATGAATGAGCAGTCGCAGCCCTGGACTCTCTTCCACGCTAAAAAAGATGGTGGTGCAAGCGCTTATTCTAATAGACTTTCTCAAAAGATGTAAATGAAAATGATCGAAATCCGAGATAATTCCAATAGTTCGATGGCACGCATAATGTTGAGAAGCTTAATCTTGGAACCTAATATCTCCTTCACTGTAACTTTCACCAATTTTGGCACACTCAAACTTGACGAACAAATACTTTTGAGTTTTATTATTAGGAACATTTTTTCAAAATGTGCATACAGATTTAGGCATTATTTAGTATTTTTAATTTGATAAAATTATACTTACTAAATCCAAGTGAATGTCTGATCATTTTGTATGAGTTTTATTTTCAAATTACATTTTTATAGTAATTTATTTATCTTTAAATACCTTAATCTGGGAGTACTTATTAAAAATGCTCTTTTCAAAGTTTTTTGAGATGTTATGGAATCTATATAATTGATTCTTTAGAGATCGATCCTAATATATCACACCAAAAAAAGAGATTGATCCTAGTAATCCACTTGCCTTGTAAAGTAACTTTGATTTGACTTCTAGAATAATCTAATTTGTAAAAAAATATATAATTTCCATTATTGGCTTTGTTAAATAATCTACACATATTCATATATTATTAGATTCTACCACTTTTTTCTTGACTATAAATTTATTGAAAAGAATATCACTTTTATTAATTAATCTTTCACCAAATTTTTTTCACATTTTTCATATATATATATATATATATATATTTACCTATATATATAATCATCCTAAGAAGAGAATATAAAATCGTAGAAAAAAAGAAAGTTCAAACAATATACCAAAAATGGGCATCTGCAAAAACATGTTATTCATGTATATCCTCACTCTCCTCTTCGTCGTATCAATTATTCATTGTGATCCGATGTCTGCTACTCCTAGCATTGTTGGTATAGGAATCCTCCTCAATTTTTTTTAAAATAAATTACTATAAAAATATTGTAATGATTATATTGTGACTAAAATATTAGTAACTTTACTATATTTCATATAAAGCTTTATTATGAAATTTATTTGTTTGGAATTAGTAGATTTTAAAATATATCACTACGACCATGTTTTATAATGATTTGTGATGAATTTGTTCTTAAAATTATTGGTCATAATTATTATGATATTTTATATTACGAATATATATTTGTGACAATTATATTTATATAATCATTTACAAATCACCAAAAATTTGTAGTATATTATAACAAAAATATATATAATTATGACAAAATATTATGTTTTAATACCATTTTTGTTTACTTAAATAAATGAACATATTTATATAATATACAAATTGATCATAATTGTTTGATAGGTTATGGAATAAAGAACGGAGGTTGCAAATGTTTTGGAATTACTAATGGGTTATGTAAAGAGTACCCATCAAGCACACACTGCTTTTTGTTTTGTATCGCCAGCAAGTATAGGACGGGCACTTGTGACGTTATCAAAGCTTGTGTGGGATGTCAATGTTGTAACTGACATTTTGATAAATTATTATGAATTACTATATCTAATAAATTGATAAATTAATAATTGTCTTCTTGAATTGATAAAATTTGATGTATAATCAAATATCTTTCTAAAATTTATAATAATATTAAATAGGACAAACACAATTTTTTGAAATCGAACTTAAATATGAAATCTTTTGATTTTGTTAGTTTTTTTATAGTTTTGAATATTTTAACAAAAGATAAGATGTCGATACCAAATGAATTAGTGGTAGTGTTCATTTTACAAATCCTCGTATACTAAAGATTGATTTTTCCTATTACAAATAGAAAAGGAAGAATTTTAGAAAATAAGTTTTAGTTATAGATATAATTTTATCGATAGGGTAATCCAAGTTTTTTTTTTTTTTGTCAAAACATTAGGCCACAAATGGCCGGCCCATTAGCCAAATTCTTGCAAATGCAAGCGGGGGGACTCGATCCCAGGATGTGCAAGTGCGCATGCCTCTTGTGGACTTACCACCTGCCACTAGGCTAAATGCCACTTGCAGTAATCGAGCTATTTAGTAATCTGAAATCAGAATTTATATGACTACAAATCTGTAGGTTTAGTAATTGTACTTCCATTCATCTACAATAATTGGCTTTTATTTTCATTTAAAATAAGTTTTATTTTTAACGTTGAACTAAAAGTATGAATTACCCTCCGTCCTATGTTCTTCTCTTGGCATAATAAAATAAGTTAATACATTAAATATAACTAATTTTTGGTATAGCATACAGTAGAAGTTTTTCGCAAAACAAATTCATTGAAATACCCATATTTAAACAATTGTACTCACCATCTCTAAAACCTAAATTAATCAGAAGAAATCACGAAAAATAAAAGATTTAAATAAGTGTACCTACTACAAAAAAAATTAACATTATGAATATATAATATATTGAATCCAAGTCCTCGTGAGGAAGAATCCAAATTCACTTTAAAACCTTTTTAAATTTAATATACTCGAATGTAAAAAGCTCATCAAAAATACGTAAAAAACTATGTTTTATATTATTCATAATTTCAGATAATTAGAATTGCAAAATATGAAGAATTAAAGGAATTTTTGTTTATATAAACCCTAATTATGAGTAAGACGAGGCCAAATGGCGTTGAGAGCCATACCATTATCGGAGTCATTCACATGTTTCAAATTTAAGTAATTGTTTAAACAATATATCAAAATGGGTATCTGCAAAAACATGTTATTGATGTCTATTGTTATTCTCCTCTTGGTCGTATCATTTATTCATTGTGATTGGATGTCTGCAACTGCTAGCATTTTTGGTATAGTAATCTTCCTCTAAACTCTTTAAATAAAATGAATATAAATGTTTATATAAATAATACAAACTGATGTTAATTTTATGCAAAGACGCTCCAACACAAGCCTGCCCTTTGTTTTTTTGTGTGTACAAGGACTATAAAAACGGCACTTGTGTTCATATCAATGCTTGTGCAGGATGTCATTGTTGTAATAAAATAAGTATGTAATAAAATATCGAATAAATTAATAAAATAATAGTTGTTCTTCGAAACTGATTTTCTTTCTTTTCTTTTCTTATAGTTTTCAGTATCATTACAAAATTATAAGATAAAAAAAAAAGACTCAGATCCGATAGAAACATGTTGGATGTAATCAATTGTTTTCTCTGTTTCGTATAAGTTACTATAGTTAGTAAAATAATTTAATTAAGTTAGTTACTACATTTACTGTTGCATATGTTTAGGATAAGAGAGTTCTGATTTTTGAAATATAAACTCATGATTCTCTAATTGGGCTGTTTGAATCAATAGTTACAACTCTTTGTGGTGTCAGTTTGTTATTTTCATTCCACATAAGTACTTTCAAAATTCATTTGTAAACTTAACGTTTGTTTGATTAATAAAGTTTTGTTTTCACAAACTCTCTGTTCTCATCTATTGATTTCTAACAAAAGAAACAACAACAATACTTGTTGTGTTTATCGATCAAACAAAGAAGTTTTGTCTTCTTACATGGTATCAGAGTTATGGAAGGAACAACACATCAAGTAATTCCGATCTTCAATGGAGAAGCATACGGTTTTTGGAAGATTAAATGAAGACAATTCTAAAGACGAGAAAGCTTTGGGATTTGATCAAGAATGAAGCGGTGATTGAATCGACAAGTACAACCACACCGGGGAAAAAAGGAACAAGAGGATCTGAGTATGAAAGATATGTTGGCACTGCAAATTCTGTAAACAACAATTACTGATGTGATATTTCCAAAGATTGCTCCCGCTACAAATGCAAAAGAAGCATGGGCTGCATTAGAATTGAGTTTCAGGGAAGTTCTCAAGTCAGAATGATCAATCTTCAATCTCTTAGAAGAGAATATGAAGATCTGAAAATGAGTGAAAGTTACAGCATCAATACTTTTACAAAAAAGTTTATTGACTTGGGAAATCAACTTCCAATTTATGGAGAGGAAAAATTGGATTATCATATACTGCATAAAATTCTCATCTCACTTCCAGAGAGATTTGATAGTATCGTGGCTGTTCTTGAACACACCAAGGATCTAACTACACTCTCAGTTAAGAAGTTAATCATCACTTTCAACGCTCACGCAAAACATGTAGAAATACGAGAAGATCAATCAACTGAAGGAGCATTCTATTGAGAAAAATATGCATCAAAAGGAAGAAACAAAGGTAGAAACAAATACCATAAGAAGGCAAAAAAATGGTGTGCATTTGTAGACATAATAGTCACAATGAAAGTGATTGTTGGTCGAAGAAAAATAAGAACCAAGGCATCTCCTCACAAAAAGATGTGGACAAGGAGAGAAAGTGATTCGTGTGTGATAAACTGAGACATCTAGCAAAGAACTGCAGACTTCAAAGAATGAAAAGGCAGGCGATGACTCAAAGAATGAAAGTCACATGATGTTTAATGCAGTTGAAGAAGAAATGTCATCGAGTATTGATGATGAAACATGGTTAGTTGATAGCGGATGTACTAACCACATGGCCAAGGAAGTTTCATACTACATCACTCTTGACAAGAGTATCAAAATACTGATCAAAGTGGGGAATAATCAAGTAATCACGGCAGGAAAGGGAATATCCAAGTGATGACAAGCCAAGGAGAGAAGATCATCAAAGAGGTGTTCCTAGTGATGGGCTTAGCAAGAAATTTGTTAAGTGTATCACAAATGGTATCAAACGGATACAAAGTCTTGTTTAAATACAATCGATGCTTCATATATGATCCTCAAGGAAGAAGGATATTGAACATCAAAATGAAGCACAAAATTTTTCATTTAAGGTGGAGTAAATCGGAGGCAAGTGCACTACTTGCACAAGAAGGAAATGACAAGAAACTAAGCATATGGCATAGACGATTGGGACATGTTGGTTTTGACAAGTTGGAGACGATACAAAAGATAAAAACCGTGGAAAAGCTTCACAAGTTTGAAGTCAGTAAAGAGATATGTGAATCTTGTGAGATGGGAAAGCAATCAAGAAGAAAATTCCCTAAAGCATCAACAAACAAAAAACGTGTGAAGAATTTGAGTTAATACACTCGGATGTATGTGGTCCAATGCACAATGAGTCAATGAGTGGAAGCAAGTATTTTGTGTTGTTCATAGATGACTACACACGTATGAGTTGGGTATACTTCATTAAAAAAACAAAGTACTTTCTATGTTTAAGATGTTCAAGTCCTTCGTTGAGAATCAATCCGATAAAAGAATCAAGAAACTTAGGAGGCGAATTCACATCCAAAGCTTTCATTAAACTATGTCAAGAGGCTAGAATTCAAAGACAAATTGAAATACCTTACTCCCCTCAAAAAAATGGTGTCTCCAAGAGAAAGAATTGAACTTTAGTAAAGATGGCACGATAAATGCTTGTGGATCAAGGACTTCCAAATAAACTATGGGCTAAAGTAGTGACTACGTTAAACCATATTCAAAGTCTCCTATCAAGCAAGTCTCTTGAAAAATACATATTACCAATGGAGAAATGGAGTGGAAGCAAACCGAGTGTAAAAAACTTAAAAGTGTTAGGAAGCTTATGTTATGTGCATATACCTGATGAGAAACGGAAGAAGCTTGATGTCAAGGCCAAACATGGCATGTTTGTTGGCTACAACCATGAGTCTAAAGGATATAGAGTATCATATTGAATGAGAGAAGGTAGAAGTATTATGACATGTGATATTTGACGAAGTGAAGAGAAACTATGAAGGAGGAGATTCATATGATTGAGAAATATGGTACATGGAATTTGATCAAGAGACCAAAAGATGTGAATGTCATAAGCGTTAAATGGATCTACCGTCTAAAGATAAATGCAAAGGGAGAACCTATAAAGCACAAAGCCAGGTTAGTAGCAAGAAGTTTTACTCAAGAATATGGAGTTGATTATTTCAAATCTTTTCTCCTGTTTCACGACATGATACGATAAGGACTATATTGGTTGTATCTGCCCAAGAGAAGTGGAGACTCTATTAAATGGATGTCAAGTCGCCATTTCTAAATGCCGACTTAGAAGAAGAAGTCTTCGTCGCTCAACCATCTGGGTTCATAAAAGATGGAGAAGAAGACAAAGTCTTAAAATTGAACCAGACTTTGTATGGTCTAAAGCAATCGCCTAAAGCATGTTATGGAAGAATTGACACTTATTTCTTGGCTAATGGCTTTCAAAGAAGTTTCAATGATGCAGCCTTGCATGTGTTAAAGACAAAAGATGAAATCATGTTGGTGAGTCTATACATGGATGATATTATCATCACATGAAGTAACTTGAACTTAATCAACAAGTTTAAAGATAAAATGAAGCGTGAGTTTGAGATGATCGATCTCAGAGAGCTTAACTATTTTCTAGGAATGAAGATCATACAAGATGAGAAAGAAGTGTTTCTCTCTCAGGAGAAATATGCAAAAAAAACTCTCGATATTCAAGACTACAAGAGTGTGAAGGCTCTACTTATACCACACGAGAAACATGAAGAAGAGGAGGAGAAGTTTGTAGATATAACAAAGTACACAAGCATAATTGGTGGTCTCATATACTTATGTGCTTCAAGGTCGGACCTCATGTATGCAAGTTCATACTTATCAAGGTATATGTCTTCACCATTAAACATACATTATCAAGAAGCAAAATATGTCCTTAGGTACATCAAAGGAACAACCAAGTTTGAAGTCCAATTTGAGAGTATATTAAAACCAAATCTTCATAGATACTCGGATAGTGATTAAGGTGGAGCAATAGAAGATAAAAAGAGTACATTCAACTATATATTCTCTTGGATCAGCGGTGTTTAGTTGTTAATCATGCAAGCAAAATATTATAGCACAATCAATAGCTGAAGCGGAGTACATTGTGTTATATTCTGCGGCAAATCAAGCCATTTGGATACAAAAATTGGTGAATGAACATATATTGTGAAGATGTATTTAATTTTGATTGAGACCAAGAAAAACAGAAAGAAAAAAATACTTAATCATAAACATTAATCAAAAACCATAATGTTAAAAAGTTTCAAAACAAATCAAAGACACATATACATAAATAGATTGCTTAATTAAATTGAAAAAATAAAACTGAAATCATCCAATAGATCTGTCTTGTATCTCTTACATTAAAGCTTCTTGATTTCTATCAATTTTCCCTTTCTTACAATCTTGTTATTCATCTTCAAGCTTTTTTCAATATCTTTTTACTGCATTTTCATATTTAATGAACTTATAGCAACTAGGGATATTACTTTTGGAATTTTACCCATTGGGTACCCAAAACCCAGAAGAAAAATAAAAATTCAAAGTCTTATTTCAATAACAAAAAATAAATGGGCTTTAATTGGGTATTACCCATAACAAATGGTTTTTTTTTCGGGTATACCCATTGGGTAACGGGTACCCAATGGGCTTTCAATTATATATTCTCTCCTTTTTTTTACTCTTTATATTTTTTTACTCTATTGTCTTTTTTACTTTTTAACTCTCTTCTTTTTTGTACTCTTTTTTTTTTTACTTTCTTATTTAATTACCCTCTCTTTTTTACTCTCTCTTCTCTTTTTTTATTCTCTCTCCTCTTTTTTACTCTCTCTCCTCTTTTTACTCTATCTCCTATTTTTACTATATCTCCTCTTTTTACTCTATCTCCTCTTTTTACTCTATCTCCTCTTTTTACTCTCTCTCTCCTCTTTTTACTCTCTCTCATCTTTTTACTCTCTCTCTCCTCTTTTTTACTCTTTATCCCCTTTTTAACTCTTTTTACTCTCTCTCCTTTTTTTAACTCTTTTTACTCTCTCTTCTCTTTTTTACTCTCTCTCCTCTTTTTGACTCTCTCTCCTTTTTTTTATTCTCTCTCCTCTTTTTACTTTATTCTCTTTTTACTCTCTCTCTCCTCTTTTTAACTCTTTTTACTCTCTCTCTTCTTTATTTACTCTCTCTTCTCTTTTTTTATTCTCTCTCCTCTTTTTTACTCTCTCTTCTCTTTTTTATTCTCTCTCCTCTTTTTACTCTCTCTCCTCTGTTTTACTCTTTTTACTCTCTCTCCCTTTTTTATTCTCTCTCTCTATTTACTCTCTCTCCTATTTTTACTCTCTCATATTTTTACTATCTCTCATCTTTTTACTTTCTCTCCTGTTTTTACTCTATCTCCTCTTTTTACTCTATCTCTTCTTTTTATTCTCTCTCCTTTTTTACTCTCTCACCTCTTTTTACTTTCTCTCCTCTTGTTTATTCTCTCTTTTTTTTTTACTCTCTCCTATTTTGAATTATTTATAGTATTATAATTATTTCTCTTTTTATATGTGGGTACCCATATAAAACCCATATATTACTGGGATTTTTCTGGTTAGTCTTAATAAGACTTTAAGTCTTATTGGGTTTTTTTATTTTGGACTTTTTCTGGACGGGTTTATTTTGGGTTTGGGTCGGGCCGGGTTTTTTTACCCAAAGTAACATCCAGCAACTATTCCTTTTCAAAAGAAAAAAATTCTCGAACGATTCATCTAACGAAGCTTCATTTGTGGTGGTGGTGAAACATTCTTCATCTTCAAATTAGTTTGCATCTGTTTTTGAGCCATATTAGAAACTTCAAAAAAGAAGAAGAAAGAAGTCTTGATAGAGTAAAGCAGAAAGAAAATTAACAATTTATAGATTTAGGTAGTATTAGTGTTTTCGTATTGGACATATAAATAAATTAGAATAGTTGTAAATAGTTAATTTTTTTTTTGTCAACAGCAATTTTATATTAGGCACTAAAGGCCAAAAACCAAACATCCATTACATTCAACTATAACATGTCTCTCGAACAAACCTGGCAAGAGAATCAGCCTTATAATTGAGATGGCGTGGAATAATCGTGAGCATGAAGATCGTAAAGAGCACCCGTAGCCGATCGAATTCCTCCTGGTAGGGTAGAAAAGCAGGCAATTCCTCCGGCGTAAAAAGCACCTCCAGCACCGTCTCGCAATCCGTAGACATCTCAACTTCCAATGCTCGACTGTTAATCAATGATCCCATGGCCCAGAGTACTGCTTCAATCTCTGCGTGTAGCGCAGATAAGCACCGATTGACACCTCGAGCACCCAAGCAACTACCCTCTACCGAATCTGGAAAGCCGAACCAGCCTAAACCCGTTTTCTGGACCGACATCTTCCAGGAGGCATCCACAAAACATCTGAAACCTGTGAAGCCTGAATTGGTTGTAGAAGGGAAAATCCAAGAGGATTTCCTAGTTTCGGGGTAGCCCAAACAGCTGGACCGAGGAGTCAGTGGATGTAGTCGAACCATTGACCACTCACCATGTTCTGCCAACGACCTCGATATTATGTTACGGGGGTCAGTTACAGTATTTGAGAAACAAAAGTCATTCCTAGCTTTCCATATATTCCAAATCAACCATGGGAAGAATTGGTAATCGCCATTCCCCGGTAGTCTCCAAAATAAAAAGTCCATATTGTACCAAATCGACTCCCCCGGGAAAATATGTATCGCAGGGGAGATATCTGATAAGGCCCACGTTTGAAGCGCCACGGGACATTTAAAGAGGACATGATTTATAGTGTCCGCCTCTGCTACGCACTGTGGACAATCCAGAGTACAATTTATCCCCCGATGCAGTAGATTTGTATTTACAGCCACATTGCCCGAGAGGATTTTCCATAAGAAGTGACGAAACTTATTTGGAATTTTAAGTTTCCACAGATGCGCGTACAGTGCGTGAAAGTTTGGGCCGTGATCATTCGTTCCTAAATTTGACCACGTTTCCTCAGTAAGGTACCCTGACTTAACCGAGTATCTTCTAGTCTTGGTATAGTGCCAATTCCAGTAATCTGGTCGTTGTCCCCGTGAGAGAGGGATTCCTAATATGACCTGAACATCCATTGGATCAAAGTATTGACGCATCAAACTCTCCTTCCAAGAACCTGACTGAGCATCAATGAATTGATCTACAGTGAGGTCAGGAAATAAGGAGTCAGGTAAAAGGAGCGTCGGACGGGGTATTGTGTCTGGGATCCACGGGTCTTCCCACACTTTGGTCGATTTCCCATCCCCAATTTTCCTAATAGCACCTTTGGAGACCAAAGATTGGGTGGATAAAATACTTCTCCAACCGTAAGACGAGTTAGGTCGCAAAGATGCCTTCATTGGACATGTATCTTTAAAGTAACGTTTGTCAACATTGACTCTGGGAAATCCAGGATTCGCCAAAACTGTTTAGCTAATAAGGCAGAATTGAAATCCTCCAAAACTCGGAAACCTAAGCCACCGTCAGACTTCGGTTTACAAACTCGCTTCCATTTCTGCCAATGAATCCCTCTCGATGTAATTGAATTGGACCACCAAAAATCCGCTATGGCAGAATTAAGATGATGTAACACACTTTTAGGAAGTCCATAGCAAGACATGACATAAGTAGGCAAAGCTGTCAGGACCGATTTTATCAGAACCTCCTTCCCTGCTCGCGATAGAAACTTAGAGGACCAACTATTAATCTTGTCCCGAAGTCTCTCCCTGACAAAACCAAAAACCTTAGTTTTCGCCCCTCCAATATTCTCAGGGAGTCCTAGATATGACCCTGCTCCTCCCTCATTATGAATCCCAAGTTCTTGGTGTAATTCCATTCTAACCTCGACAGATAACCCCTGGTCAAACTGAATCGAAGACTTCAGAAAATTTATCTGTTTTCCTGAAACCCGTTCATACTCCCTAAGTATATGCAAGATATGTCGCGACTCATCCCTTGATGCTTTGCAAAAGAACAGACTATCATCTGCGAATAACAGATGTGTCATTGCTGGACTATTCTGTGCGATAGAAATACCCGTCACCAAGCCCCGTAGTTCTGCCGTTCTCAATTTGGAAATCAAAACTTCCGTACACAAGATAAAGATGTAAGGCGAGATTGGATCACCCTGCCTTAGACCTCGCCGAGGTTTAATACGTCCACCAGAGGCACCATTAATTAGTACAACATACTCCACACTGGTGATGCAAAACATAATGCAACTTATCCATTTATCGCAAAATCCTAACTTCTGCAGCAAGATCCTCACAAAATTTCATTCAATTCTGTCATATGCTTTGCTCATATCTGTCTTAATGGCCATGTATTTTCTTCTGACCGACACATTCGTCCGCAGAGCATGATACATTTCTTGGGCGATTAAAATGTTATCTGATATATTCCGCCCAGGTACAAAAGCTGATTGCGTTTCCGAAACTGATTTGGGCAAAACTTGTCTTAGCCGTAAACATAACACCTTGGATATAATCTTATACACCACATTACATAAGCTAATTGGACAGAATTCCGTCATCCTTGTTGGTCGAGAGACCTTTGGAATCAGGCAAATATTTGTTTTATTCAAACCCGTTCAAAGAAACCATTAGATAAAAAATTATTAACCAACACTAACAAATCATCCTTCACAGTCTCCCATGCCTCTTTGAAAAACAATGCTGTCATTCTGTCAGGCCCGGGAGCTTTACTAGGATTCATTGAGAACAGAGCAAGACGAATCTCGTCATGGGTGACACGCCTCATTAACATATGATTGTCTGACTCCGTTATGTTAGCCTCTAATTCATCCAGAGCAATCGTTGAATCTCCATTACTGTCAAACAGTATAGAAAAATACGCCGTTGCTTCCTTCAGAATATATGTGTCCTTTGTGACCCAAATATTGTCCTCATTATAAATCCCAGTAATCCTATTGCGAGCTCGACGCTGCTTTGTCTGTGCATGGAAAAATTTGGTATTCTCATCACCTTCGCGCAGCCACTTAGATCTACTCTTTTGTTTCCAGTATATCTCTTCCTCCATATAGGCACTTCGAAGGTCTTTTGTGGCCTTACCAAGTTGATCTGGGTCTATAGACCCACTACTCTTTAAGTCTTCCAAGACCTGCTGCAACCGTGTAATTTTCTGTCTACCAGGTTCTATATTAGTGTGCCTCCAATGAGAGATTTCCCGATGACAACACTTTAGTTTATCGGACAAAGTAAGATTTCGTCGATACTGTTGATCTCTCCAACTACGATGAATAGTCTCTTAGAAACCAGGGGTTCCGACCCATCGTTTGTCAAAAATAAATTGGTGATTCTTCGTAAACGAACTGTCAGAGAAGCGACCTAACATAGGACGATGATCTGATCTGATCATATCTAAGTACTCAACCTCTGGCTTAGGAAATAAATCATGCCATTCTTCGTTCCCATACGATTTATCTAAAATACACCTTATAATCCCATTTTGTCATACCCCTCTCCAGGACCAAAAATTGCCGATTTTTGGAAATTCAATCAGACCACAATCCTGCAACATCTGATTAAATGATACAAATTGTGATGCTGGTCTGGGGGAGCCTCCCATCTTCTCATGATTTCCACTCAATTCGTTAAAATCACCTGTTATTAACCAGGGCTCTAATCGCAGAATACCCAATCTAGTTAACCGTTCCCACACATAATCTCTTTTATGTTGAATCGGTTCTCCGTAAATAAAAGTGATACAAGATTTTGTACCTTTTAATTCGGCGGTTATGTCAATCAAGTTCTTGTCTTTATAATTAATTATGACATTGAGGTAATCCTTGTAGAACAAAGCTAATCCGCCACTTGTACCAATTGGTTCAACTGTTGTTAATAAACTATAACCAAAGTGCATCTGTATTTTTTCCATGAATATATAATTATTCTTTGTTTCTTAAAGAAATAAGAAATCAGGCTTAAAACGTTTCCAAATATCCCTTAAATAACCAATAGATATCTTATTGCCAATTCCTTGACAATTCCAGCATAAAACATTAATCATAAATAAATTAAAATTTCATCGGACTATTGTCCTTGTCTTTAGTAAATATAAGGCCAAATTTATCCTTAAATATAGGTCTTATCATAAGTATTTCAAATTTTAGACCAAAATAACAAATAAGTCCCCAATTTAA
This sequence comes from Lepidium sativum, assembly GCA_023374145.1. Lineage (NCBI taxonomy): Eukaryota > Viridiplantae > Streptophyta > Magnoliopsida > Brassicales > Brassicaceae > Lepidium > Lepidium sativum. The sequence continues at coordinate 19,344 of JAKUCM010004219.1, forward strand.
GCCAACAATCCGAATTAGTATACTTGTTTCTCTAAAGTAAAAAACAAGACTATTGTACACGAGATCACTACAACTTTTATGCAGAAGCTGAACTCGTGACTCGACGGTTGGGAATCTTAGATCTTGAGTTTGTGTTACGGCAATGCTTCGCAACAATTTGGAGAGCTGTATACATACCATAGTACGGTTAGCAACAATAATTTCATTCCCAGCACACCCCTAACAGAACTCAAAACTAAATGGTATAAACCAAATTTTTACCAACATAAATGAAACAATAAGGGAATCATTCTTACCAGGTGCAGAGAACTCCTTAATTCTCCGAATTTGCCATGTTTTGGCACTTAAAACTCAACCAGCGCATGTTGATTCGTACTTTTTTGATGCAGAACCAATCTAGCACGACAAAAAGAAACTCAAGAATCAGAATCCTAAAAGTTTTGATTCTGATCGCGTTCTGTAACTCAGTAGTAAGAGTCATGGGCACAACGAATTCAGTCACACCACAATATATATGACAACCCATTTCCAACTCCATTCCTAAGCAAAATCCTGAATCCTCCGATATAGAGGTCGAGCCAGAAAACAGAGATTTATGTGGTTGATCCATCACAATTGTGATTGATAATCCCCACTGTTCAAAATCTATCAGAATCATCACAAGAACTTTAAAAGGGAAAATAATGTTATCCCATTTAACTTTCTCGTTCAACTGAGTTGCTTCTCTATCGGTACCGTAAAATGTTCTCAAAGACTCCAATAGTGAAACCATTTAATCCAATTCTATAGCAAGTCTGAACCAATATCTCATAGATTTATGTTCATTTTACCAGTTCTAAAAATCGATTTCAACCCAACCAAACAAAACCTACACCAAGCAAACAAAAATTATAAGATGACAATCACTTATCTGAGATCCGAAATTGTCTACCACTGCCACGGATTCGCTGAAGAAAGATTGATCTCGCTTGTGAAGAATCCACCACACAAAGGAAACCCCACCACAAAGATTGGTCTCTCTATTTTTTTCTCAAGTCTTTTTTTATATTGTAAATAGTTAATTTAGATATTGTTTTTTGTCAACTTTACTCAACAATTTTGATATTATTATTATTTGATGGGATTGATATTATTACTATTTAATACATATTCAGATATAATTGGATATTAATTTTCTTTTCATTGACTATACAATTTAAAGAAACAAACCTGTCGCGAGAGAAGTTGTTGTCAACCTGCTAGAAGCCCCTAGCAGACATCTTATGGAGTTTGGTCAGGCTACAAGCAATGGTTTCTCCATTTAACACTTTTTTTCTTTATTTTAATATTGTATATCTTCTTTTCTCTTTTCTACATAATCATTTAACACCCTTTCAATTTTCATATATTTATAGTAACTTTATTTAACAAAATTTAACATTCTACCCTATTTATATTTTTATTTTCATTTATATATTATAACTATATATTAATAACAATTAATAGTGATTTAGGAGTGCTGTTGATTGAAATAATGATTTGAAAATTGATAATTGTTGGAATTTAGGTAGTTAAATGTTGATGATTGAAATAATGATTTGAAAATAATAATTGTTGGAATTTAGGTAGTAAAGTGTTGATTATTATAGTTTTAAGTATTTAAGAGGTTATTGCTGGGATCTAAGTAAAAATATGTTTTAAAATAAAAGCTTGTAGAATGTTTAGATTTAAAAAATGTTAAGAATAAGATAAGCGATAAAAAAGGTAGCTGAATTGGTTTGCCTTTAATTTTATTAGACATGAGATAGTAAATTCAAATCATATTATTATGTATTAGTTAAAGAAGTTAAGATATAGATTGTGTTTTATTGATTTAATAGTTAGTTGTTAACAAAAAAAATCAACAACAAAAAAACTTGTCCAGTCTCACCCTCTCTCCTCTCTCTTGAGACCACTCTGCCACACTTTAATATTGTTTTTATTTTGTTGAACATGTTGAATTGATTAAACACCCAAATCTCATTTCCAACAAACTTATTGTAAATGGTCTTATTGGTAGGCCTAAAAGTCTCTAATTTTTCAAGCCTTTTAGGTTATCCCATAGATCAATCTATGCACTTAAGTGAAAATTCCACCTAATTTAGTGCATGAATTCAAGGTGGGTCACTCTAGAGTTAACTCTGCACTCAAAGAATTTGCACTCAGTCGTCGAATTGAGACTCTCATATAACAGTTTTTTAGAAATCAAAGAAGAGAACTTGTACCTACTTTCTCATGCTCACACTATATTTATTTATAGATGTTATGTTAAGAGACCAAAGAAAATCATTCTCAATAACTCAAACTTAAAATCGATATCAATGAAAGTTATTGTCTTCCGTTTTAGAAATTGAAAACCTTGAAAAAGAAAAAAAAAAAAAAAAAAGGGTTTTTAGAAAGAAGGATTATTTAGTAAATAATTAGACCCAAACCTTTGTGAACATAAAAACCGAGGCCCATCAATTTGATAAATATTCTCAACAATGTAGAGAGGTCTGAATCGTAAGATATATTAACATAGAGATTGTACAGAGTTATTACAAGATGTGAGCGTGATTAAAGGAATCAGAGAATAACGAGAGTATCTGTTAGGAGTAATGAGAGAATCAAAGATAATATGGTAGTTTCCTTAACAATGAGATGGAACAATAATCGTATGGAGATTTTCACTATAATATTACACTCTATATATGTGACTATAAAATAAACATCACATAAGATCGTTTAAGACAAACAAAAGATGAATTCACAGAGAGCTCTCCTATGCATATTCATGCTCTCCTTTGTTGCTCTTCACCAGTGTATGATTATGTTTCTTCATCTATAACAATTCTCTATATGTTTTTGTTATTCTCAATGTTTGGTTAATGATTTGTGGTTTCAAATGTGTAGGTATGGAGATGAATGTTAGAGAAGTAGAGATCTCAAGCAAGCTCTCTATTCCAAGGTGTGTCCCTGCCCAGTGTAGCGAGACCTTTTTTAAAAGAAATTGTTGGTGTTGTTTTAAAGATCAAAACATTTGTTTCCATGAACAGAAAGATTGTGATTCTAGTCCTCGTTGTCCTCCTTTAACTTTAAAAGTTTAGAAAAACTAATGTACTACTATGAATTTTCGATATTAATAATAATGTTCTCCTATTGTTTCTCATAATATTTTTTTTGCATAATATTTTTTGTATTATAAAAATATTGAAAATGTTTTGTAACCATGAACCAAACGTTAGTCCTTGAACCCTTAGAAGTTAGAACTAAGGTTTCACCACCTGGGCTATTGTCACAATATTTTTTGGACTCATATTTTATTATAAATATATACGAACCTACTTTTCTTCCTCTTCAAGTTCATCCAAATGGAATCATACGAATCCATCCCAGAATCAACCATTACCAAAATACAATCAGTTTCATATTTACAAATTAATTAAAATACGTTTTTTATAATAAAGTACTTTTGTTGTTGTTGTCTAGCTTATTGCTCATTCAAAGTTTAAATCATACATAGAGACTGAGAGAGTTAAAATATTTAATATAATTATAAAATCTAGTTTGATTTTTGTTAATGATTATACAGACAATATGGACCACAAACATCATCCTTGTAATCGTCTGATTAGCTATTGCATTTGCCAAGGTTTGCAAATTTCTGAGTTTTAATTGTTATTCGTGATAAATTTCAAGAATCTAATCATTTATTTTTCAATAAGTTTCGTTTTTGTTATAAAAGGGCGTTTGGTTGCTTGGTATTGGAAGGTTATTGCATATTTGGTATGAATTAGTAACTAACTAAAAGTATTTTTGATGAAGTTTCTTACTTGAGTAACGTTTTTTTTTACTTTTATGTTCTCTAAGACTCCCTCTTACTTTTATATATTTGATGTTTTAGAAAAAAATTGTTTTATTTTAATTGATATTTTAAGAATTCTACGTAAAATTATGAGTTTTAATGTTTTTAATATTTTTGACTATTTAAATTTTGTAAACTGATTTATGATTGGTTAAATCGTGTTGGAATTTGTGATAAAACATATTTTGTTTAAGAAAATAAAATAATTAATATTTTTTTAATATGTATGAAAAACCTAAAACATCAACTATATAAAAACAGAGGGAATATAATCTTAAGAATTATTAATAACACAAACCAATTTACATCACAGATATAGCATCAAGAAACTTAAGAGGAGCTGCTTCATCTTGGAGCAGGTATATTTAGATTTTAGAGAAAACAAAATCTTAAAAACTATTATTAACATGAATGTTGTTTCTACAATACAAAGTTTTGATTGTGTTACAGTTATTTGCTGGTGTTGGTATATCGGTCTTTTATGCACTTGGAACATCGATCTTATCGAATGCATTAAACTAAGAATTTCTTCATATTGCTCAAAGAAGATATATACAATATTGTAGTAATGGTTATGTGTTTAGACAGAAGCTATTCGTTAATGGCTCTGTCTCTTCTAAGTAACCACTTGTTTAACTTTATGTTTTGATATTAGAGTATAATAACTTCCAAGATAAAACATACATCTTCTCAAAATTATAAAACCAAATCCGAGTGCCAAAGGTAATCTATTGCAGAACAATGGTATTTACAATAGAATTCTACGTACAAATTGTAAAACTACATTTTGATCTGTAGGCTAATGTTGGGAGGGAAATGGAGGTTAAGAAGGTTTTGTTAATTGACTTATGGAAAAATAATTTATTTCCATTTTTAGCTTTGTAAAAGAATCTATACATATTCATATATTATTAGATTCTAGAACTAATGTTAGCTTTCTTGACTATAAATTTATGGGAAAAATTAAGAATATCCTTTTCATTCATTTATCGTTGACCAAAAATATCTCACATATAACATATATATATATATATAATCATCCTAAGAAGAGAAACAAATC